>PVJI01002401.1:117015-146086 GCA_004026765.1 Micronycteris hirsuta
CCCGTGCTGAAGTGGCGGGAGCTGAGGAGCAGATTGGGGTGGGGGTGGGGTGGGGGTGGGGTGGGGGTGGGGGTGTCCACTCTGTCCTCCGGAACTAGCCACAGCAGTAGCGCCCGACCGTCCTAGTCTCCAGACCCTAGCCTCCCCTTGGGCAGACTGCGGGAGCTACAGACTGGAGTCAACTTCTGCAGAAGCCACGCGAAGTGCTGGGCGCTTCTCGAGCCGCGCGACCCATGGGACCCGTGGGGTTAAATCTGAGTCCCCGCCCGGCAAGGACAGAGAGCGCCGAGCCGGGGTGGGACCCGGCCGGGTTACGAGAGGGAGGAAAGGCGGGATCCTCCAAGAAGTAGATTCTCAGGCGTCCGCCTACGGTCACTGCCAAATCTTCCCCACTTCTCTCGCCTACTCCCTCCCCCATTCCCTCGAGGACTGCTCTGGTCCGGAGTTTCTAGGATGGGGGTGGGGCGCAGTCAGCAGGAAAAGACAAATCTTTGAGGGGCGTCGGAGCAAGTCCAACTTCCCCATCTCACAGGCCGGCTCCTGGGCAGAACACCCGCGAACAGTGGCCCCAGGAAGGCTGGGGTGACGCAGAGGGAGGCGGGGGCACCCCGCGGAGTCTGCGAAAGGCTGCCCAAAGTTTCTTCCCCCTCGAGGCTTCCTCCCTTCTCTTCCCGTCCTCCCGGCACCCCCTTAAACAGTCCTCCGCCTTCCCTTCTCTCTTCTTCCCTCCCCCGCCCCGTCCTCCCCTTTTCTTCTCCGCGCGTCTCCACTCCGCCCCCCTCCCGTGTCCGTCCCCTCCCCTGCTCTTTGGGCGTCCGCCCCGTCAATCACCGCGGCCGCGGGCCCCTGCCGGCCTTCTCCGCCTCCTAGGTTCTCGGAGCGCCTCCGGCTCCCGTCTCGGGCCGCCCTCCGCTTCAAGCGGAGCCCGGCGATCTGTCAGCGGAGCCAGCCGGGGGGAGCCTCCAGGCCCGCTGGGGCTCGGGTTACCAGTGACTGACAGCGTCTCCATGGCGAATAATTTGACTCTGACTATTGTCTGGCGCGGGCAGGCCCCGGGTCAGATAACCAGACCAATCAGGGTGCGGGCCGCCGCGCCTCATGCCCGCTTAGAATAATATTATTAAAAAAGCTGCGAGCGAGCTAGACGGGAGGGAGACCGAGTGAGAAGCTAGCGAGGGAGTGGCGGGCGGGCGGGCGGACTCGGAGCATGCCGAGCGGCGCCCCGGGCGGCCCCCGGGCTTGGATGAGGGCGCAGGCGAGGCGCGCAGGCGACGGGGACACGGAGCTGTTCGGGAGCCGCGGCCGGCGCCGGGACGCACTGCAGTGACTCGGACTTCGCCGGGAGCCAGCGCCGGGCCAGGGGGCCCGCCCCTCGGCCCGGACCGCCCGGCGGGGAGGCGCCCATGCCGGACCGCGCAGCCCGGTGAGGGCGCGCTTGGGCGGGCGGGGGCGCAGCCGGCATCATGTCCATGCTGCCCACCTTCGGCTTCACGCAGGAGCAAGTGGCGTGCGTGTGCGAGGTGCTACAACAGGGCGGCAACATCGAGCGGCTGGGCCGCTTCCTGTGGTCGCTGCCCGCCTGCGAGCACCTCCACAAGAATGAAAGTGTGCTCAAGGCCAAAGCGGTGGTGGCCTTCCACCGCGGCAACTTCCGCGAGCTCTACAAAATTCTGGAGAGCCACCAGTTCTCGCCGCACAACCACGCCAAGCTGCAGCAACTGTGGCTCAAGGCGCACTACATCGAGGCGGAGAAGCTGCGCGGCCGGCCCTTGGGCGCCGTGGGCAAGTACCGCGTGCGCCGCAAGTTCCCGCTGCCGCGCTCCATCTGGGATGGCGAGGAGACCAGCTACTGCTTCAAGGAGAAGAGCCGCAGTGTGCTGCGCGAGTGGTACGCGCACAACCCCTACCCCTCGCCCCGCGAGAAGCGAGAGCTGGCGGAGGCCACGGGCCTCACCACCACACAGGTCAGCAACTGGTTCAAGAACCGGAGACAGCGCGACCGGGCTGCCGAAGCCAAGGAAAGGTACGAGTAAGTAGAACTACAGCGCCTGCGCCTCGGGGGCTCCAGGGAGGAGGTCGCAGGGCATCTGCCCAAGTGAGTCCTGGCCTGACCTGGATGGAGGGTGTCGCTCAGGTCTTTGGGGAGACCCAGAAGGCAGGGATTTGTCTAAAGCGGGCAAAGCTGTTGGGGAAGTTGTCGACTAACTGCCTGGTCGCTTATGGACAAAAACGGAGAGGCAGTGAGCTTCTGGGAAAAGGCAAGACAATGGTCCCGATCGCCTGCAAGCAGGACACAGCAGGCAAGGCCTGACAGTCCTCCGAAGGACTGGGCAGGTTGGGCTTGGGTCTGTTGGGGGTGCAGATTTCAGGCGGCCTGTGCGAATTTCCTAAGCACTTCCCAGCACTTTCTGTCTGCCTTACTCAGTTTTAGGCCAAAGTGTGATTAGGGGTCAGGACTGGAATTGGAACTTCCTTGGTGTGACCTGGATGTGGAGGGAGGGGCCTGGGCAAGAATTTCCCTTATCTGGTTATGGGCGTTGAGAGTGAGAATCTTTTATCCCGCATAGGAAGGACCAAGAGGCAAAAGCTTGGGGAGGAAGTGTCAGCTCTGGGACAGAAGAGGAGAAATACATGCCCCCTTTTCAGCCTTGTTGGACCCAGCAGCCCTTCCCTGGCCTGCCGGGCCCCGGACCCCTCTCTCCTCTAGTCTTACCCTCTTTGGTGGGTAGGTCCATAGGTCTGGGGTGAGCTGAGACAGCAGAAAGGCTGTGCGTTACTTGTCCTCAGGGAAACCAAGACTTCTTGAACTACCCTAATGATTGACCGTAGGTCCCTGTGGCTGCCAGCGCTGTTTCCCCTCAGAAACCCAAATCTGGAGGGGAAAACGGGACAGAAACCGGCTGTGGGAGCAGAATCCAGCTGGAGGGCAACAGCAAAACAGGATACCTGGGTTGGTGGTATAGGATGTGTGCGATCCAGAGTTTGCATGATCAGGGTTTGAGGAAGGATTAACAGCAGAACCAGATCTCTGGAGGCGGGGTAGCTTCTGGTGGACCCTAGCATCTTAGACCATGAGGTTAAAGTATCCACAGTTGTAAAATCTTAGCTACCGGCCTTGTGGGAAGTTCCTTTCCAGGAAAACAGGAAGAAAAGGTCTTGGAAGCCAGTGAAGAGAATCTATCCTGGAGTTCAAATCTCCAAATCTGGCAGGGCTGTCAGTCAGAGGCAGGGCAGAAGGTGGATTCTCCCTGCTAGGGTCCCCTTCTACCCAGAATGGCACGCATCAGACTGAAGAACCTGGTTCTCAGGCCAAGCCCCAGGCAGGGACTGCAGAGTGCCTCCGTTTTTGGTGCGATGGGAACGTCTGGGGCAGGATTAGGAGTCCCCTTCATTCTCCTTTCCCCATTCCCCCATGAGCTCTCCAAGCTCCCAGTTTCCAGTCCCCCAGCTGAAGTTTTCACTGTGCCACAGGGACAGGGAGGTCTCCATCCGCAGGGCCCTGTACCTAGGCCCGGGGTAGAGAGCCCTCACCAGGCCTGCCAGTGTGAAGCCAGAAGGAAAGGACTCTTAGCTCCAGGAAACTGCTAGGCAGTCAGATATTTCCCTTCAGCACAGAAAAGCAAAAGGAGATGAAGGCCTCTGGGATCCCCAACTTTAAGTGGGGTCCTGTACCTAGTGTCTAGGGTCTCTCGCTCTCCTGGCCCCACGTCTGTCTACCCAGCAAGCCCCAGGATGAGGAGCCAAGAGTACGCTGAAAAGCCACACATCCCCTCTTCTTTCTTGCCCTGGCCGCCCAGCCAACTCCGGGGAGCCCACTGCCCTACCCCTCTGCTCTGGGAAAGAACTGTCAGCAAAGTCAGTGCGGGGAGGAGGAGGGAACAACATACGGAAAGCAAGAAAGATTTTCATGCGATTGAGAGCACGAGAAGTGAGAAGATATGATACCGGGAGGAGGGTAAGAAAGAAATCGGGGTTGAGAGAGTGAGGGCTGGCAGAAAGAATGAGCGCCCCAGACCAGGCCAGAAACGCGTGGTAGAAGCCGACCACTCGCGGCACCGGCGGCGGCTCGGGCTCCGGCGGCGCGGGCTGCGCGGCCCCGGCTCCCCGCTGACCCGGCCGCTCTGCGCCTGCACTTGCAGGGAGAACAGCGAGAACTCCAACTCCAACAGCCACAACCCGCTGGCGGCATCGCTGAACGGCAGCGGCAAGTCGGTGCTGGGCAGCTCGGAGGACGAGAAGACGCCGTCGGGCACGCCGGACCACTCGTCGTCCAGCCCCGCGCTGCTGCTCAGCCCGCCGCCGCCGCCCGGGCTGCCGTCGCTGCACAGCCTGGGCCACCCCCCGGGCCCCAGCGCCGTGCCGGTGCCCGTGCCGGGCGGTGGCGGCGCGGACCCGCTGCAGCACCACCACGGCCTGCAGGACTCCATTCTCAACCCCATGTCGGCCAACCTCGTGGACCTGGGCTCCTAGAGCCGCGCCGGCCTCGGCGCGCCGGCCCGCGCGCGTGCCGCTGGGGAGCTGCGAGAGGCCGCGTGCGCAGGGCCGGCGGCCCCGCCAGGTACTGAGAGACCCGCCCGAGGTCGGGCAGAACCGCCGGCCGGCAGGGCCGCTGGCCCTCTGGTTTATTTTCAACAAGTTGCTTTTGAGATCCTTTGGAGGCCTGGAACCGGGTCTTGAACCAGGGAAGAGAATAAATTATGCGCCGGTCTTACACTCTCCCCCTGCCTTCTCTCCACTTCTGTTCTCTCTGCCCGGGCCGCCTGCCCTGCTCTTCCTTCCCCGGCCTTCCTTCTCTCTTCTCCTTCTCTCCCCTTCCTGACCCTGTCCAGTTCCCTCTATATGTCTGGCTCGTTTGTCATCTCTCGTTAGATTTCTGTTTCTCTGTCTCTCTGTCTCTGTCCCTCCTTTCTCCGCTAGCCTCCTGTATCCTAGCCCCTGGGTCTGTACCCCTCGGACTTTCCCTCCTGCATGGCCTTCTATCCCTCCCTATCCCTCCCTTTCCTGGGATGGGAAGTGGAGGAGGAAAGCAAAGGAAGGACAGGGCCTCTGAACCTAGGCCATCTCCAGAGGCCCCGGAGGCGGGGGAAGCGGCCATTGGGGCTGCAGGTGTCCGCTTTGCCCTAATAACTTAAGTGAAAGAGAAGGGTGGCAGCGAGCCTCCCCGAAGGACCCCCACCGCCCGGCCGTCTGCTCTGCGCTCTCCTCCTCCTCCCGGAACTGCGGCCACAGCGCTACCGGCAGAGCGTGCCTCCCGAGCCGCGGACTTGCCGTCTCCCTGTTACGCCCTCATGTGAATGTTCTTCGGGAAATATTTCTGCTTTTATTTTATAATAAAATTAGAAATGATAAATATATATATATATATGGATACATACCATGAGGCCCGAGAGCCTTGAGTGCAGCAGTGTCTGATTTCCCTACAAGGACTCACCACCCAGTTCTGGGCAACGCGGCCCCATGAGTCCAAAACCCGGAGACCCCTTCCCACATGCGCAGCATGTCTACGTTGAAAAGTGGAGCAAAGGGACTGAAAATTCGGAGACCTTCTTCTCCAAAGTCCTCCATCCCTTTTCCTGTCCGGGCAGCTCCGCGCAGAAGCAGGGAGGGGAAAATCTGCTCCTCTCAGGCACTTCTCTTCCCCGCCAGCCAAGCAGTGCCCTCGCCACCTCTTTCTTTACCTCCAGGATTCCGGGACGCGGGTGGGAAATGGGAAGCTGTGTGTGGAGCGTGGGTACCTGTGCTGGGAGACACCAAGGCTGGGGAACAAATCGGATGGTGGAGGTTTCCCGAAAGGGCGCACTCAGGGATGACTGTAGTCCCAAAATCCGGGTGCAACACACCGGGCAGATTCGCTGGCCCCAAGGGCTGCCGTTCATCCGCTCCTCTCGTCTGGCAGCCCGAGTCTTGTGAGTGTGGCCATGGAGCAAAGGTCTCCAAGCTCACAGATCTGTCGTCTTGCAGTGGAGATGAAAGGGTGGGGAGGAGAGAAGTCTGAGGAGACTGGGAGGCCGGCCACTCGGGCGCGTGTTCTAAGTGGAAGCAAGCCGGTGCCGCTGGGGCTTGGCCTGTGAGCCGAGGGGGAACCTCCGCGCATCGTGCACCCTAGGTGCCTCTGTGGCTGTGAATTAACCTGCAGCAACACTTCCCCTCAGGGGACTGAGCCCCCCAGCCCCCACTCTTATTAAGCAACAGGTCTAGCCGGTCCAGACGAAGTGGGCGAGACTCCTCCAGGAGGAAATCGAGACTTTTTAGGTCACAGTTGACTGTAGGTAGCAAACACATCCCACCTTGGCGACCAGGATGTTTGGGACCAAACCTGCCTGTCCGGACGGGAAGGGAAGAACGGGGATGAGGCGTTCTTCCAGCAAGGTGATCCTGGAGCAGGAACTTCTCGGCCTTTCCTCTCTGGTGTAGTCAGCGCTCACCGAAAATGCTTTCGCGCGAACTTTCTAAGTGTTAAGGGTTCCTTTCCAGTCCAGACTCTCACAGACACAGGACACTGAGTGAGCCAGCTTGGCGCACAGACTGTGTCTGGGCCTTCGCTCTGTGCAGGGCCTGGGAGTCAAGAAAATGAATCCCCAGCCGGCTATGACTGCTCCCCCTGGGGCCGCACCAAGTACCCCCGCACCCTGGCACTCCAGGAGGAATTCCAGCCCCGGCAGCTCCCTTAGCCTCTCTCTTGGGGGACAGCGCGGGTCCTCCTCAGACCTGGTCTGTGTTTATAGGGCCTGAGTGGTCCGACCTCCGATGCCTGTCGGAGCAAAGTGTCAGCTGCTACCTGAGGGCACAGAGGGAGAGGCTCACAGGAAGCCTCCCTGAATCCGCCAAGGCCAGCTGACAGCCCCTGGCTTACTTCTGGGAAGGGGGAAGCACAGTAGCCCCTGGAGCCCACGTCAACCCAACCTGCCCCCTGTTTCCCAGACACACAGGCAAACAGGCCGTGTGCCGATTCTCTCAAGGGCACAGCATACACTTTTATAATTCGATTCACTAGGATTGCGAGCTCGTGTGTGTTAGGCACTGTGGATGACACCGAAAGCACTGACCCCCTCACACGTAGTGGCCATATAGGGAAACAGACTGTCACACATACGTTCACATGCACACATACACACAGAGAAGCAAACATACACACACAGCCCCTTTTCACAAAAACACTAACATGTCCTCAGGCAAAATAAACACTCTCCTGCACCCGATATTTGGGAGATACACGCACAGATGAGCTCCTCCCAAATACATGTGCCCACACATACAGACACAAAGACATCTCCCCAGAAGCACACAAATCCACACTCACACTGGTGCCCCTGCCAGCAGCCAGTCCAGCCCAGCCACCTGCTGGGGCCAGGGCCCAGCCTTGCAGCGCAGCTTTTGGGCAGGGCTCAGTACCCGGCCACCGAGTCCCAGAGATACAGATGGTTGCAGCCCCAGGCGGTCAGGGATCCCACCTGTGCGCCAACACCGTCTTTCCAGCGGCGTAGGTGGGATCGCTGGCGTTCCCGTCGCTCACTGGCCAGTAGGGGGCGAGGTGCCTGTCCACCAGAATTACTGCATAAACCGAACTCCAGCATAGACCCCACACTCTTGCTGCAACTCTTGCATTCCCCCTTGGAAAGCTGACCCCGAAAGCGTTTATTTAAACAGGGAGACTATGCAGAAGCTCTGGAAATAAGTCCAATAGCTACTTGCCCACTACATAAATCAATACAAGCCAGTCCTCCAGGAGGTAACTATTGCACAGGTGTAGCCAGGTGAAAGCGACCACTCCCCATCAGGGTCCATCAAACAGGGTTTCCCTCCCTTTGCCCCTCTCTCCCTGCAGCATCACAGAAACCAGGAGTTTTGCCCCGCTTACCGAAGGGACACAGCAACTGGAAGTTCAAGTTTCCTTCTCTGCTCCTGTGACCGCGTTCACCTTTCATTTGTTCTCAGGTCCCATTCCCATGCAAACCTTGAAGGTGAAACAGAATGAAGAAGGTGGAACCCAGCCGTTGGAGACAGCTGGCCAACTCAGCTGCTTGGGGACATGAAAGCCAAGGGCTACTGAGAGCAGAGGGCAGCATGGGGGTCCCCTTCCTCCTAAGTTTCCTCCCACCTCACCCCCACCCCGCTCTGGTACCTGCCAGGACCCACACGAAGCGACCCTTGCCAGGACCCGGCTCACGCCTGGACCTTAGTGTCCCTGACCCGAAGCACATCTCCAGGGGGTGGTGGGTCCACCCGAGGAGCAGGTAGTGATGGCGTGCCACACGTACAAAGGTCAAACAGAGCCGATGAGATCTGGGGAGAGACACAGGGCTACTCAGTCCTCACTTTCACCCAGTCCTTGTAGGAAACACCATTTGGGCAAAAACTAGCTGAGTGGGGGCGCTTGAGTCTGGGGGCAGGGAATTCAGTCTCGATGACCCCAGCAACATCCTGCTGCCAGGACCCAGAAGGGAGAGATCTGTGTTTCTGTGTTGAATGGCAAATGGAGAAGGGCCAAGAGGGACTTGGGCTTGAGACTTGGCATCTTCATTTTTCTTTGTGGCCCCCATCCCAGTGCCACGCCTTCTGTCCCCTCGACACTCAAGGCTGCCTAGGGATGGGATGCTGGAAGGGGACTCGAACTAGTGCGCACCAGCGTGTGAGGTTGTGCTGTGATATGGCATGAGAGAGAGCGTGTGGGCAATAGGGTGATAAACGCTCTTGGTGTGCACAGATGGGAGGTCCTGTGCCCTAGAAGTACGTAGGTGCGCGGCTGAGCCAGTGCGCGCCCAGGGCACTCTGGGGAGCCGGAAAAGTCAGGCCATGCCTGAGCGCTGCTCGAAAGCAGAGGCGCCTGGGGCTGGAGGAGGACCAGCCTTTCCTCTTGCGCAGCCGGAACACAACCCGGCGCCAGTGGATCCTGATTCCTGGAGCCTCTGCTGACCCGACCCGGTGAGCGAGAAGGGAAGGAGGATCTCTGGGTCACAGCTGCGGGGGCACAAAGCAGCAGGGCCGAGTCTGCGTCCGAAAGGCCCGGAGTCCTGGGGTCAGGGTTGAGGCCTCACGTGCTGCTTCCCTTCCCGGGAGTCTCTCCCTGGAACTCCGTGGGTCCCTGTGTAGCTAGAACTAGAACATGGTCCTCTGGGCTGCAGAATGGAATCAGAGTGAAGAGGGTGAAATTGGGGGCCCTCCCAGGGGATGAGTTTTCCCCTGTTGCACCACAGTCTCAGCAGCAGGGCTTGCCCCCCCACCCACCCTCTTTCAGGTACAGCCGGCCAGGCGGTAATCCAGAGAGTCTCTGTAGCACCGTGTGGACGCGCCCGAAGGCCTGCCTTTCGAGGGCAATAGGCGCCCCTACTTGCACCAAAGATTCCCTTTCTTGGAGGGACTGGCAAACCTGAGGCTGGCACGGGTAGGCATGCAGAGGCGGGCCTGCTTTAGGGCACTAGCAGCCCCAGCCCCTGCCAGGACTGAATCAAGAACTGCTGGCGGCCCAGCTCTTCTACGGTGCCGAGCGCACCCTCATTCACAGAGTAGCGGTGTCAGCGTGGACTCTGGCGAGCTTCTGGGAGGAATCCGGCAGCTCCGCCTGCCCCCAGCGGCCGCAACCTCAGTCCCCACGGCGCATTGGGTGCCCGGCCCCGCGCCGCCTGCCTTCTAGGGTTAGTAGCCTGAGTTGTTCCCGGTATCCTGAAGCTCTGGGGCCTAAGGGCAGGAGAGCTGGGGACAGCCGCCCTGCACAACCCCATTCCTGGGGCCGTTTGAGTCAGAAGCCTGGGAGCCAGGACGCTTGAGAAGCGCAGGAGGCGACTGAGCCATAGCAACTGCCCCTGGTAGCCATCCTGGCTCAGGGAATTCTGCCTCTGCCGTCCAGGGCACCCAGGCCTGATGGCCGACGCCGGGAATTCTGCAGAACCACAGCGAAGCGCTGCCTCGGTTGCCCGGACCTGAGTTTCCTGAAATCCCATGAAGAGAAAGATGGGTGAGACTTTTCTGAAGGCAAGGGCAGCGGCAGGAGCAGACCTTGCTCTGGGCCCTGGGCTTTTCCAAGGGCCCGTGCTGGTCTGCCCAGCGCTCTCACTGGCTCAAAAGCTCATTGCTGCCAGAATTATCTGGGTAAATTGATAACCTTGGGGCCAAAAGACGCAGCCTGATGGTGACCTCGTGCTCCCCAGAGTAGCAGGTCCTAACTGCCGTTTCTTGAACGCTTACTGCGCGTCCAGCACTTTACACAACTGGTATCTGTTTAATTCTCACAGCGGCCACAGAAAGAAGCCATTCTTACGGGCAGAGAAGCTGAGACGCCCTGTTCGGGAGCCTGCCCGGGCTCACACGCATGGCAGCAGCGGCCGCAGGGCAGGCGTTCGAACCTGGTCTCCGCGAGTCTGCCGCACACGTTCTTCCCCAGATTCTCGCTGCCCGGGAGCGCGGTGCCGGGACTGGAGGGTCGCCTGGTCCCGGGTGGCAGGGGCAGCGCAAACGACTCCCTCGCGGGATCCAGGCAGCTCACGGCAGCGCCAGTTCACTGCTCGGGGACCGAGTGGCAGCCGCGGAGCCCGCCGCCGCAGCCACCCGCTGCAGTCTGTCGGGAGAGACGATCTCCTGATCAGTCGGGGCAATTACCCAGTCTCTGCACTCGCCCTCTCCTGCGAGGACAGGACGCACCGTCGGGTGCTGCAGAAGGGTTCGCCACCAGTGCCGGGTACTCTGGCACCCTGGGGCCAGCCTGCTGCTCCCTCCCTCCTCTGTCTCCTCCTGCTATTCTGGCCCTGTCTTGGCCATCCTGCTCCGGGAAGAGGAGGCTGTTGCCGGGACTCCAAGGGCTGAGACGAGTACTTAGTGGGGGGCTCTCTGTCCCCCCTCCCCCATTAACCCTGTGCTGGCCCGTCAGGGACATGGGCGGGGGCGGGGGGTGGGGCAACATATTAAAGTGCCATTCCATTAACAAGGCTTGTGGCTGGGGATGGTGGAGCCCAGAAAGGCAAGGGGAACTGAAACCTCGCTCTTCAAAGACCAGAACAAACCGGGCTCATCTCAGCCCCTACTCCCCCCACACTCCACGCAGGCCCCACTAGAGGCCCATCTGTTTACCTGCCCACAGAGATGATGGTGGTATAAGAACTTCAATTTCACCTAAGTGATTCAAGATGAGGTATCTGAAATGCCCTCTTGTCCTGAGGCAGAGCCATTGGTGACTCTAGTGAGCTGTTCTGCAGCACCTGAACTCAGGAGGGGGGTCTCGGGTCCAAGCCCGAGGACAAGAGAGTGAGTGGGCAGAAGCTGAAGCGAAGCTGAACTGAGGAGGCGGACTAGGACCAGGAAGTGTGAGTCAGCCTTCCCTCTCCCTCCCAGCCCCAAGGGGAAGTGGGAGCAGGCCGGAGGGAATAAAACAGGAAAGGGGAGGCTGAATAATTTCTAAAAGCAAAATAATGAAATAAGCCCTGGCTGGTGTGGCTCAGTGGATTGAGTGCGGGCTGGGAACCACAGGGTCCCAGTTCGATTCCCAGTCGGGGCGCATGCCTGGTTTGCGGGCCAGGTCCTCAGTGAGGACCATGTGAGAGGCAACCATACATTGCTGTTAAGAAAAAAAAAAAATAATAATAATGAAATAAGTCACTCCTGGCATTTCTATGGTACTCTACCAAGAGTCAACGGTTTCACAAACCTGTCATTTAATAGTCACAGTTAGGGTAGGCAAGAAAGTAATTTGTGCCCCATTTGACAGATGCGGTGTGAGGTTCCCGATGTTGGTGGATGCGACTTTCCTGAGGTCTCAGAGGTCCTGGAGGCTCTTTCCTCGACACTCTGTTGTTGAGGTGACTTGGTGAGTTTGAGGGAAATAACAGATGCCAAATCAGCCCAAAGAGTAAAGACTGTTTCCCTGAAGTTGGGGGAAGGATGCAGAGAGAGGGCAGCCATCATGGAGATCTAGATTCGGCTACAGAGACTTAAAGGTGCCTCAAAATCAGGACAGCCTACCTCTGAAATCGATAAAAGGAATATCTGAAACAGGCCTCTTCTGACAGGCCACTTCCATACAAAGGAAATTGGGGGAAGTGGACAGAGCTGAGAACTAGACTTTACTTTCTTATTGGGCTCAGGACCTGTCAGTTAAGGTCCCAGCAAATGAGTTGGGAGCCAGAAGTTTCCTCAGAAGGTGAATAAGAATTTTGTGGTGGTCCCCAAAGGGCTGTAGGGTTTTTTCTTTAATTTTTATTTATTGATTTGAGAGAGAGAGACAGAGAGTGACATTGATTTTGTTGTTCCACTAATTTATGCATTCACTGATTGATTTTTTTAAAAGATTTTATTCATTTATTTTTAGAGAGTGGGGAGGGAAGACGAAAGAGAGGGAGAGAAATATCAATGTGTGGTTGCCTCTTGCATGCCCCCTACAGAGGACCTGGCCCACAACCCAGGCATGTGCCCTGACTGGGAATCAAACCAATGACCCTTTGGTTCGCAGCCCATGCTCAGTCCACTGAGCTGCATCAGCCAGGCCTCATTGGTTGATTTTTGTACGTGCTCTGACCGGGGATCAAACCCAAAACCTTGATTTATTGGGGTGATACTGTAACCAACTGAGCTACCCAGCCAGAGCCAAGACTGTAAGTTTTTTAATTGGAGAATATGGAAAGAAACGTAAGACTTCTGTTTTCTCTGAAAGACTAGACCCTGGTGTCAATTCACAGATGTAAATAAAAAAGACAAAACTCACTTTATCGTTTACTTATTTTCTTAAGGAATAGGCTAAGCGGTCACCCTGAAGGCAAATAATATCAAATAGGAAGAAATGGGGAGTAGGGTTAGGTGCAAGGTAGGAGTAAAGATAAGACTTTAGAGAAAGGTTGAAAGCCCAGAATGGCTGGAGCCAAGACCCAATCTCAGGGGGTAGGCAGGTCAGTGGGCAGTGCCACCCTGCCTGAGAGCAGGAACCAGAAGGGGCCTGGGACGCACAAACGGGTGGTGCCACATCACCCCCCCCCACCCCCCGGCAGCTGGGATGTCTTGGGCACCAAACTTGAAACCAGGAAAGACTGAAAATCCCACCATACCTGGTAACTGTGTCAACAAAAGTCTACCTCAGGCTCAAAGTCTACCTCACACAGGCCAGCTTCTAACCCAGATGGAGCTGAGGCAAAGGTCCAGATATGAGACTGTGTTGAGTATGGCCGACACAAATAAGTCCCGAAAACATGAGCCTGTTTCCCATGCACATCACAGTTCAAAAGAGTGTTTCTGGGCAGCAGGTGGCTTCACACAGGGTGATTCTGGGGCCCAGGCTCCCTCATCAGGTGGCTCCACCCTCACCTAGTACCTTAGAGTCCTTTTCCAGCAGTTGCTGGACAGGTAAGGAGCACGGAGCAGGTTTGGAAGGGGTTCAGAGCACTTCATCACACCCACTCACCCATTGGATGGAACTTAGTCACATGACCAGCTCACTCGCTAGGGAACCTGGGAAACGGAGCTACCTGTGTCACCAGAAAGAAATCCCAAGGAAGGGATTTAGTGAGCCTCAGTGAAGGATTAGGCAATCCCCTGTGATTTAGACCAGAGAAATCTGTGTTCTGTAAATGTTGTTTTTTCTATGTACCTGTATTTCTTATTGTTGTTTTTACTATTATGGGCTGCAGCTTTGTTTTTGTTTTTGCTTAATTTTCTGTAGTGAGGAATACACATGGAGACACCACCCCTACGTTATAGTTTAAAATTCACCTTACTTCTCTGATCCTCAGTTTCCTCATCTTTTGCATAGTGTATTAATTAAGGTCAGATTCAGCTGGAAGTGATGAACAAAAACAAAGGAGAGTGGCTGGAGTATAATAAAAAATTATTTCTTTCACACATTAAAGTCTAGGCAGGCAATCCAGGATTGGTGCAAAGTTAAGTTCCTCCTGCTTTGTTGCTCCTGGCTGCTTGACCTCGATCTCTATCTCATGGCCCCAGATGGTGGCAGGATAGAGGAAGGAGTTTCTGTTTTGCAAAAAAATGTTTTACAAAACCATGGCTCCCCTATCAAGGTGTAAAAAGGCTATGGGGCCTCAGTTTGCTCATCGCCCTGAGCTACCAATTAGCATTCACTGCTCTTCAATATGAACAACCATATACCATATTTTTCAGACTATAAGATGCACTTCCCCCCCCAAAATTTGGGAGGAAAATGGGGGTGCATCTTATAGTCCAAATGTACCTTACCTGGCTGTTTACATTTACATTGGTGAAATATTATGTTATTTATGTTATTAAATATTTTACCACATTTTTTTATAAATACATTTTTTAACTTTTTTTTAAAAATTTATTTATTTTCAGAGAGAGGAGAAGGGAGGGAGAAACAGCAATGTATGGTTGCCTTTCATATGGCCCTCATCGGGGGCCGGCCCGCAACCCAGGCATGTGGCCCGACTGGGAATCGAACCGGGACGCTCTGGTTCCCAGCCCGCGCTCAATCCACTGAGCTACGCCAGCCAGGTATTTTACCACATCTTTTGCTTCAAATTTTTTTTTTCCTATTTTCCTCCTCTAAAACTTAGGTGCGTCTTGTGGTCCAGTGCATCTTATAGTCCAAAAAATAGGGTAATCTTTTTTTTCATTTGAGAAAATTATGTCCAGGGAGCTGTGGGAAGGGAAGTCTCCCTTCATCTTCTATGGCAGTGTGATCACTGACAGCTGCAGCTCGAGGCTAAGCTGAGGAAGCTTTAGGACTTCAAGGGAAGGGTGTGGGGTAAAAAGTTGGAGGGGTCCATGGTGATGGGGAGGGAAACAAATAAAAGATCAGAGAGGAGCAATAGCCCCTCTAAGGCGAAGAATAAGTTGTTGCATCTAGTCCCTACTACAACCAGAAAAGAGGCATGACATCAAGTGAGCCTCTCAGGATTCTGGAAGCAACATGTTCTTCACTTGGGTGTGTTACTCTAGTCCAGCAAGTGAACTGAAAAGCTGCTAGTTTCAAGTGAGGCCTAGAACAAAGGAAGGCTTTCCAACAGGTCTGGACTGCTGTGTCTAGACAGGGGCCATTGAGCCAGCAGATCCAATGGTGGTTGAAGCATCAGCAGTGGGCAGGGATTCTGTTTGGAAATTCTGGCGAGTCCCTGTAGGTGAATCACAGCTCAGGCCCTTAGGACTTTGGAGCAAAGCCCTGCCATCCTCTGCAGGTAACTACTCTCCTTTTAAGAAACAGCTCTTGGTTTGCTACTGGGCCTTAGAAGAAACTAAACACTTAACCATGGGTCATCAAGTCACCATGTGACCTGAGCCGGTGGGTGTTGTCTGACCCACTGAGCCATAAAATTGGGTGTGTACAGCAGTATTCCATCGTCACGTGGAAGTTGTATATATGTGATTGGGCCAAGTAGGCCCTGAAGGCACAAGTAAGCTACAGGAAGAAGTGGCCCAGATGCCCAGAGGCCCAGAGGCCCCACTGCTGCTATACCACCTTCTCTCTCCCAGCTTGCACCTATGGTCTCACGGGGAGTTCCCTATGATCAGATGACAAGAGAAGAGAAGACTGGGCCCGGTTGATAGATGGATCTGCATGATATGCAGGCACCACCTGAAAATGGACAGCTGCAACACTAAGCCCCTCTTCTCTTCTGGGACATCCCTGAAGGACAGTAGTGAAGGGAAATCCTCCCTGGGTGTAGCATATCAAGCAATGCACCTAGTTCTCCACTTTGCTTGGAAGGAGAAATGGCCGGGCATGCAATTACATACCAATTCATGAGCTATGGACAATGGTTTGGCTGATGACCAGAGACTTGGAAGAACATTATTGGAGCATTGGTGGCAAGGAAATCTGGGGGAGTGGTGTGTGGATAAGCTTCTCTGAATGGGCAAAACTACGGGAAGGCACTTGTGCCCTATGTGAATGCTCACCAAAGGGTGACCTCAGCAAAGGACGATGTGAATGGTCAGGTGGCTAGGATGACCCACTCTGTGCACATCAGTCAGCCTCTTTCTCCAGCCACCCGTCTCTGCCCAATGCCAAGGGCTCATGAACAAAGAGGCCATGGTGGCAGGGGTGGACGTTATGCATGGGTTCAGGAACGTGGACTTCCACTCACCAAAGCCAACCTTGCTATGGCCACCACTGAGTGCCCAGTCTGACAGCAGCAGATACCAGCACTGAGTTGCTCATCTGACACCATTGCCCGGGTTATCTACCAGCCAGCTGGCAGCAGGTGGATCGCCCTGGACTGCTTCCATCATAGAAGGGGCAGTGTTTGTTCTTACTGGAATAGACACTCTACATGCAGACTTGCCTTCTCTGCACACAATGCTTCTGCCAGAACTACTATCTGTGAACTTATAGAATGCCTTATCCACCATCATGTATTCCATACAGCATTGCTTCTGGCCAAGAAACTCACCCCATAGCAAAAGAACTACAGCCATGAGCCCACGTTCATGGAATTCAATGGCCTTATTTGTTTCCCACCATCCTGAAGCAGTTGGCTTGAAATGAAGGTGAAATGGCCTTTTGAAGACTTAGTTACAAAGCCAGCTAGGTGCTCGAATGGCTGGAGCAGAGTTCTCTAGGTTTGTATGTGCTCTGAATCACTGTGCAGTGTATGGTTCTGCTTCTCCTGTAGCCAGGATTCATGGGTCCAGGAATCAAGGGGTGGAAATGGAAGTGGCACCACTCACTATTACCCCTAGTGATGCACTAGCACCAGTTTCACTTCCTGTTCCCGCAACCTCATGTTCTGCAGGCCCAGGGTTTAGTTCCAGAGGGATAAATGCTTCCACCAAGAGACACAGAAATGATACCACGGAACTGGAAGTTAAGACTGCCACCTGCCCACTGTGGGCTTCTCATGCCTCTGCATCAACAGGCAAAGAAGGAAGCCTCTGTGCTGGCTGGGGTGATGCGTCCTGACTACTAAGGGGAAATTGGACTGCTTCTCCACAGTGGAGGTAAGGAGGAGTCTGTCTGGGATATAGGCAATCCTGTAAGGCTTCTCTTAGTATTACCATACCCTGAGACAAGGTCAGTGGAAAACTACAATAACCCAACCCAGGAAAGACTGTAATGGCCCAGGCCATTCAGGAATCACCCCACCAGGTAAAGAACAATGACCAGCTGAGGTGCTAGTTGAAGGCAAAGGGAATACAGTATGTTCTGTGGAAGAAGATGTTACAAGTGCCAGCTGCAACTAAGTGACCAGTGACAGAAATGAGGACTCTTAATTGTCATGAGAATTTCCTCCTTATTTTGTTATGAATAATTGTGTGTGTGTGTGTGTGTGTGTGTGTGTGTGTTAAGCAAATATCTTTGGGGCTTTTCCTTCTTATTCCCGTATCAGGTAACATTGGATGTATTGACTTTATATCATGCTATTAAGTATTGCTAATTTTACATCATAGCATGTAAATGATTGAGTATCAAGGAGAAGAGTAAACATCATTCAAGAACTTTACCTCCTCTTTTGGTGGAAAGGGTTAGTGCCTTTTCTATGGCACTCTAGATAGTTATGTTTGGAACTATGACATTGTTATTGTCTTTATTTGTAGATTAAATATGGTTTAAGAAGACGCATATGCCAAGTGGACAGGGGTGGACTTTTTATTGTACGTGTCCACTTGACTGGGCTGCCAAGTGCCCAGACATCTGATTAAGCATTATTTCTGGGTGTGTCTGTGAGTATTCCTGGAGATTTGGGTTGACTGTGTAAAGCAGATTGCCCTTTCCAATGTGGGTGGGCATTACCCACTCTACTCAGGGCCCGAATTGGACAAAAAGGCAGACGAAGAGAGAAGGCTCTCATTCTAACTTACTGCGTGAGCTGGGACGCTGGTCTTCCTCCATCTTTGCACGGGGACTCCCACCATCAGCACTCCGGGGACTCCCACCATCAGCACTCCTGACCTTCAAGCTTGGACTGGAACTGCTCCCCTGGCTTTGTTGAGTCTTCAGCTTGGAAATGACAGATGTGGGATTTTCAGTCTCCATAATCATTAGTCAATTGCTTTTAATACTATTTTTTGTTATACGGCCTCGCTGTGGCTCTGTTTCTCTGGAGAACCCTAACTAATACAGCTCCCGATGCCCCACTAAGGTGAACCTAGTAGAGACTGATCAGTTGACTCAAAGGAAAAAAATTGAAGAATTATTTTTCACACTCCTTAGTGCTTCATGTGTGTGTTTGATAGGCTATTGGTATCATTTTCTTCCTGGTGATGGACTGCACCTTCCCACCTCAGCACAGACTGCTTTTGGTCCCTTTATTCAGTCTCCAAATCTTTCTTTTTTTGTTAAAGATTTTATTTGTTTACTGTTTAGAGAGAGGGGAAGGGAGGAAGAGAGAGAGGGACAGCAATGTTTGAGAGATCCACCAGTTGGTTGCCTCTCGCACGCCCCCAACTGGAGAAAGTGTGCCGCAACCCAGGCATGTGCTCTGACTGGGAATCTAACCTGCGACCTTTTGGTTTGTAGGCCAGCGCTCAGTCCACAGAGCCACACCAGCCAGGACTCCACATCTTTCTTAATAATAGAGCCAGCAATTTATAACTAGACATATGTCTTTCCAGAACAAAGACTACATTTCCCAGCCTTACTTGCAGCTAGATGTACTATGCAACTCAGTTTCGGTTAATGACTATAAGTTTTGTATAGAAATTTCTGGAAGTGTTTTTTAAGAAAAGAATCCTTTTCCCTTCCTTCTCCCTGCTTACAGAAATGCAGATGTGACTGTTGGAGCTAGCACAGCCACTCTGGCCCATGGGGCTACACACCAGGGTTGGTGGAGCGGCCAGGCAGAAGGAGCCTGGCTCTGATGACTTCCCACTCCAGACTTCATTTATGTCAATGAAAAATAAACGCCTGTTTTATTTAACTTATTTATTAATACCTTAGATTTTCTGGCATGTGCAATTCTATCTAGCTCTTACTTAACCCCCCCTCCCCCCCAAAAACACTGCTGTTCCAAATACAAAGAGTATAATCTTCCTTCCTGAAATCCTATGGCCCTTTTAGGTGTGTACTTTGCATTTATTCTCTATTTCTCTGGGGTGTAGTATTAAGTCTGACTATTCCTGTTTTACTGAGGTACAGAGAACTCAGGTGACCCAGTTCAAAGTACTGCTAAAGCAATGAAGTGGGTCAGCCGGGAAGTTGTGACCCCTGGCTCCCCAGGGCATGCTGCCCCCACCAGAGGCAATAATGAAAAGGTAACTCACGGCAGAGTCCAGACACCTGGATGAAGAAAGTTCCCAGCCACTCGGATCCCTGGATAACTTTGTCTAGACTCAGGAGGCTACCAGAGGTGTTCCCACTTTTAGTTCAGGCTTTTCTTAGGCCGGCATTCTCCAGAAGAGTCCAGAAGCAGAAGGAGAGATCTAAAATTCACAGCTGTTCCTTCACAGCTACGGGAGATGATGAACTATTGAAAGTCAGAGATAGTTGACTTTAATCCCCTCTTCAGCCTGGAGAATCAGAACTATTTTCCCTTGTTTTTATAAATGACCTCATAGATCCTGGTGAAATCTCTACATTTGAAGGTAACACTGTACTCCTCTATGGAGTAAAGAACAAAAAAGATGAGAATAAATTCAGGAAGAACTCATAAATAGACACTAGTTGGCAGATAAGGGGCAGGTAAACTGAGACAAGTGAATAACAGACTAGAGGTGAATAATAACCTAATTTGTGGGCTTGGGAGCTGAAGGTGTAGGCACAGGAATTACTATAAACAACTTTCCCCAAAACATTAACCAGTGAGCTGGTGCAGTCAAGAAGTTCAAGGCAGTTCAGTTGCACAACATTAATCAAGAGTCTGTGATGTGCCAGACATCATACCCAGGATCAGTTTGCTTGCAACGATGTGCAAGGTGTGGGCCCTGCCTTCACAGGGCGCGTGGTCTATTCCAAGTGTTACCGGGAAAGTGGTTGGAAACAGTCTCCTTCCCTGCTCTCAGGGACATTGTGTGCAAAACTGATCATTGCACTCAGAAGTCACACCAGATCTGCAGAAGGTCCAAAGAAAAAGTAGAGCAAGAGAGCAAGTGCCTGACATCATGCACTGGGTCAGAGGTAAGGGTTTCGCTCTTACCATAGGGTTACCTGTCACCTCCGTGAAGCCCTGTCTGATTCAAAGGACTTTTTTTAAAACTTACTTTCCAAAATGCATGAAGACAAAGACCTGACTTATTTTGTATCTTTAATATTTAGTATAGCCCTGACTGGTGTAGCTCAGTGGACTGAGCATCAGCTTGCAAACCTAAAGGTCCCTGGTCCCATTCCCAATTGGCGCACATGCCTGAGTTGTAGGCCAGGTCTCCAGTTGGGGGCATGTGAGAGGCAACCGCTTGATGTTTCTCTCCTCTTTCTCCCTCCCTCCCCCTCTCTCTAAAAATAAAACAAATATTTAAAAAAATATTTAGTATAATATGTACATATAGTACATGCTGAATAATTGCTTGCTAAATTAATGGAAAGATGGGAATAGATTCCATTGGTCTCTAAGCTTTTTTCTTCATATGATGCATCAGAAAAACTTCTGAGCATGCTCCATATGTGTATTTTAAACATATCGTACACACTTCCGGCCAAGATGGAGACATAGGTAAATAAATTTTGCCTCCTTGCACAACCAAAAGAAGGACAACAACACATTTAAAAGCAAAAAAAATCCCAGACTTACCAGAAAATCGAACTGTGTGGAAGTCCGACATCCAAGGAGTTAAAGAAGAAACATTCATCCAGACCGGTAGGAGGGGCGGAGACAGACAGCCAGGGTGGAGATGATTTTCAACAGAACGGCAGCTGGAGAACCAGGGCAGGCAAGGCTGTGGCTGGCAGAGCAGGCGGTCCCACATTTGTGTGTGGATAAACCAGGAGGAACAACTTGGGAGTGAAACAGACGAAGCAGCCCAGGAGTTCCAGTTCGGCGAAATACGGCCTCAAAATCTCTGACTAAAAAAACCTGTGGGGGTTGAGGCATCGGGAGAAACTCCCAGCCTTCCAGGAGAGTTCCTTGGAGAGACCCACAGGGTCCTAGAACGTACACAAGTCCACCCAGCCAGGAATCAGCACCAGAAGGACCCAACTTGCTTCTGGGTAGCAAAGAAAGTGACTGAAAGTCGGCGAGAACCGAGCAAGGAGCACTGTTCCCTCTCCGACCCCTCCCCCACATACAGCATCACAACGCAGTGATGTGTTGCCCCGCCCTGGTGAACACCAAAGGCTCCGCCCCTGATATGTAACAGGTGTGCCAAGGCAAAAACTATGGCCCAAATGAAAGAACATATCAAAGCTCCAGAAAAAAAATACAACTAAGAGACAAAGAGATAGCCAACCTATCAGATGCAGAGTCCAAAACACTGGTAATCAGGATGCTCACAGAAATGGTTGAGTATGGTTACAAAATAGAGGGAAAATGTGAAGGCTATGAACAGTGAAATAAAGCAAAATGTACAGGGAACCAACAGTGACAGGAAGGAAAATGGGACTCTAATCAATGGTTTGGAGCTGAAGGAAGAAATAACAATTCAACCAGAACAGAATGAAAAAACAAGAATTTTGAAAAATGAGGAGAGGCTTAGGAACCTCCAGGACAACTTTAAATGTTCCAACATCTGAATCATAGGGGTGCCAGAAGGAGAAGAGGAAGAGCAAGAAATTGAAAACTTATTTGAAAACATAATGGAGGAGAACTTCCCCAATCTGGCAAAGGAAATAGATTTCCAAGAAGTCCAGGAAGCTCAGCGTCTCAAAGAAGTTGGACCCAAGGAAGCACACACATAATTATATTACCCAAGATGAAACATAAGGAGAGAATCTTAAAAACAGCAAGAGAAAAGAAGACAGCTATGTACAAAGGAGTTCCCATAAGACCATTAGATGATTTCTCAAAAGAAACCTCGCAGGCAAGAAGAGGCTGGAAAGAAGTATTCAAACTCGTGAAGGCAAGGACCTACATGCAAGATTACTCTATCCAGCAAAGCTATCATTTAGAATGGAAGGACAGAGAAAATGCTTCCCAGATAAGGTAAAGTTAAAGGGTTTCATTATCACCAAGCCCTTATTATATGAAATGTTAAAGGGGTTTATCTAAGAAAAAGAAGGCAAAAATATAAGCAGTAAAATGACAACAAATTCACAACTATCAACAGCTGAGCCTAAAAAAAGAAAAACGAATTAAGCAAACAACTAGAACAGGAACAGATTCACAGAAATAGATATCACGTGGAGGGTTATTAGTGGGAAGGGGAGAAGAATGGGGAATAAGGTACAGGGAATAAGAAGCATAAATGGTAGGTACAAAATAGATAGGAGGAGGTTAAGAATCATATGGGAGCCCTGGCTGGTGTAGCTCAGTGGATTGAGCACAGTCCTGCAAACCAAAGTGTTGCTGGTTCAATTCCCAAGGGCACATGGGTAGTTGTAGTCCAGGTCCCCTGTTGGGGGCATGTGAGAGCAACCACACATTGATGTCCTTCTCCCTCTCCTTCCCTTCCCCTCTCTCTAAAAATAAATAAAATCTTTAAAAAAAAAAGAATCATATGGGAAATGGAGAAGCCAAAGAACTTATATATATGACCCATGGACATGCACTAAGGTGGGGAAATGATGGTGGGGGGGGTGGTACAGGGTGGAGGGGAATTAAGGGAAGAAAAAAATGGGACAACTGTATAGCATAATCAATAAAATATATTAAAAACATAAAAGTTCATATAAATAAAATTGAGTATACAACATAAAAAATAAAGACATCGTATACTATGTTACAAACATTTTAAAATATAAAAATAATTAAATTTATTGCCCGACTGGTGTAGCTCAGTGGATTGAGCGTGGGCTGGGAACCAGAGGGTCCCGGTTCGATTCCCAGTCGGGGCACATGCCTGGGTTGCGGGTCAGGTCCCCAATGAGGGCCATGTGAGAGGCAACCATACATTGCTCTTTCTCCCTCCCTTCTCCTCTCTCTGAAAATAAATAAATAAAATCTTTAAAAAAAAATTAAATTTGAATAAGGTATAAAATTAGCCATAACATTTTTAATATCTTACTTTTATTTTTTTTAATTTTATTTATTTATTTTTTGAGAGAGAGGAATGGAGGGAGAAAAAGATCAATGTGTGGTTGCCTCTAGCACTCCCCCTACTGGACACCTGGCCCACAGCCTAGGCATGTGACCTGACTGGGAATCAAACCAGCCACCCTTTGGTTCACAGGCTGGCACTCAATCCACTGAGTCACACCAGCTAGGGTCGATACCTTATTTTTAATAGGACATCAATAACAATAGTAGGTGCAAATCCATGTTTCAAGTAGCCTTGATAATTTTGATTGTTTTTTAAATCTCGCCTTATCTGATGTGATTAAGATATTATTGTTTTTTACCTTACAATGTGGCAGATGAAGTGTTACCAGGAGCTGAACAAGTGCCTGCTTTCCCATTAAAAAATTTTTTTTTAATTTTATTTATTCATTTTCAAAGAGGGGGAAGGGAAGGAGAAAGAGAGGGAGAGAAACATCAATGTGTGGTTGCCTCTCACATGGCCCCCACCGGGGACCCGGCCCACAACCCAGGCATGTGCCCCAATTGGGAATCAAACTGGCGACCCCTTGGTTCACAGCCTGCACTCAATCCACTGAGCTACACCAACGAGGCCCATTAAAAAATATTTTTTAATAGACTATTTTACAGAGCAGTTTTAGGTTTACAATAAAATTGCAAAATTTACCTCCCTTCTCCTAGAACCTGGGTGGGCCTCTTGACTACGTTGACAAATAGGAAACAGTGGAAGGGGTACATGCCACTTCCAAGGTTAGGTCATAAAAGACCATGCAGCTTCCTCCTGGATCACTGGAACACGCGCTTCTGGAGCTCAGTGCTGTCATGTAAGAAGCCCAGCTTCCCTGAGCCCTGCATGCCGGAGAGTCCCCATGGAGGAGCATCCCCATGGAGGAGCTCTGGTTGACCGGCCCAGCCCAGCCTTCCACCATCCCTGACGAGGAGCCAGACATGCAAGAGAAGCCACCCTGGACTCTTCAGACCAGCTAGCTCATCAGCCAACTAAATGCCATCACATGGCCTCTGTCAATGCCACATGGCACAGAATAATCAGCCAGGCAAGTGTTCCCGGAACTCCTGACACACAGAACCATGAGCTATGAGAACATGGTTGCTATTTTTAAATCACTAAATTTGCGGGGTAGTTGTTATGCAGCAGAAGTTAACTAGACAGTAGGGAAAGTGTTTCTTAAAATCAGAGCTACCGAACAGTGGAACAGACTGCCTCGTGGGCAGTTTCCAGTGAGAGCTGGACACACAGCAGCAGAGGGTGCCTGGGAGGCAGCTGTGCAGTCAGGGGGCTGTGGTGCTCGAAGTAACTGTGCACCAGCAACTGGGAACCCTTGGGCGAGTCATGTCACCTGTGCGTCTTCCGAGCTTGTAGTGAGCACTAGAAGAGCTGTGAATGCCGTCTGCAAACTGGAAGGGACTCTGTCTCCCTCTGGCTGTCACACTGCGAGAGGCGTTGAGCAGCAGAATTAGGCGAACTAACTCTGAAATTCTATACAAAAAGATGCGGTCCTGCTGCTTGTAGCATAACCGTGTGTAAAAGTGTATGCTCCTGTGTGTGACCTACTGGTCAGGATTTCGTCTTTCCAAAGACCGTGCCGAGTTAAATCCTGAAGCGTGCTCTCCATGCTGCTTCCCTTAGCCTCTGAGATGTGAGTGTCAGCCAGGCAAGCGATCTCATTATTAGGTTCCAAATATAAGTAGATTTTAGATCTGGGTAGCAAATCTCTCTGGGAGGAGGCTGAGGGTGTTTGGGGAAAGCCCCAGACTTTTAGGGTGACAGCACAATTGTGACTTGCCCAAATTCTTCTTCAGTCAGTGCTCCAGGTCTAGGAGGACAATCACTAAGTATTTCTGACAAGTTTATGATGCTCAGATAAAGAATCGGAAAAGTTGATGGTATGGAAGGAGAGTGGAATGGAGAAGGTTAGTTGGAGTTAGTTTGCTAGGGCATATCAAGCCTTAAGTACTGAGAAAGGGAGTCCCAGGCCATGGCTTGCAAGCCCGATTTGGAAACGCTGAGCTGCCTGGTGCCGAAGGTAAAGTTATGCTGCCACCTGCTGGAAAAAGGTAGGTTCGCGTTTTCCCCACTTGTAGATTCTGTTTCTTAACACTCAGTCCTAAAGCTCAACCCCCTGACACCGCACCCCGGCAGAGGAGCCGCCTTCCAACCAGGTAGGAGATCTCGGTCCAGCCTACCCATATGCCTTCAGCTTTTCAAAGCCTGCGCTTTGGGGTCAGTGAATCGGAATGTTATAAGCCTAGCAGTGTTTCCCGAAGGAGACCGGCACAGGATGAACATGCTCGGCCCCTTAAAAAGAGGGCCAGAGGAGAGATGAGGTCTCCTGTGGTTGGCCTGTCTGCGAATTGGCAGCTGTCCCCGCCAGCCTGGCATGGTGCGGGCCCTCCCGCCAGAGCCTTACAGGGAGGACGCTGCTGGCTCTGAGGGAAGGAGCACAGGCTGGTGGAGAGGGAGCTCCCATACCAGCACCGATAAATGTGCAAGTGCCCCATTCTGTGTGGACCGGTCTAAAAGGTTCCATAATGACCCAGTAATCGTGGAACGCTGATGCCTTGAAAATACCTCCCTCCTCTCGGAATCGCTAGAAAGCTATTAAGTGTGTCTAATTATTTCCTAGTTGTAACCACGGTAGTAATAAGCCAGGCAAGTTTTCTCGCTTTTATGGAGATAATTAGAAGGCCAATTATTTTTTATGTACATAAGAGAGCGAAACCTTAGTGGCTGTCCCTGCAGCTGTGTTTTATTCTGCACTTGTGGCTGAAGCTGCTTTGCAGCACTTCGCTGTGCTTTAACAAGAATCGTGGGTATTTGAGCTTCAAGCCACCCCTCTGCCTCTGGTGGAGGGTGAGCCTGAAGGAGGAAGAGAGAGAAAAGAGAGGGCATTCCATCATTCTCTCGGACTTTGGGGTAAGGAGTCATCTTTACCATGCATTCTACCCCAGAAATTGTGTCCCGCCCAGGCTCTAAGACAGCGGTTCTCAAGCTCCAGCTGCGGTGGGGGAGGAGGGGGTGTTGTTCACATGCAGATCAGAGTCCCACTCCGGAGTTTTCGATTCACTGAATGGGGATGGGTGTTACATTTCTAATAGATTCCCAGGTTTTTTAAAAAAATGAAACAAAAACAAACAAAAAACACTGCTTCAAAACAAGTGTTTCTAACTTGGAGTGTGTCCCCGCCAAGAAATTAATGGATAGAACTCAAAAGGGTCCTTGACTTTGGGGGGAAATACTGACGTCTTTATCTTCACTAACTCCTAGCCGACACTTAGCTTTTTCTGAAATTCTGGCAGGAGGCAATCAACCACAGTAGTATTGGCAGTGGCCACAGATGTTTTCCAATCCCACTGCAGCTGTAGCTGGCATCCGCAAATACCGTCTATGCGCATCGCTGCTTCAAAACGCCAATGGTTATTAGTCCTGCCAGTAGATCTTATTGTTTAATCCGTTAAGGAAGAAGTACAGATATTACTATATCACTACTTTTAAAAAATATTTTGATAACTGTATTTCAAAATGACTGGTTTCCTTTGAGGTCCTGTATTTTCTTTTATGCATTTAAAAAATGTATTCAGGCTACTCAGGAAGGAGGGGGAAGAGAGGCAGGGCCCAGAACATGAAAAAGAGTAAAATCCATGTTCTTAGGGTGTGAAATTAACCCTCAAGAAGAATTCAGAGCTTCCTTCAAGGGGAA
The DNA here is from genome assembly GCA_004026765.1 of Micronycteris hirsuta. NCBI lineage: Eukaryota > Metazoa > Chordata > Mammalia > Chiroptera > Phyllostomidae > Micronycteris > Micronycteris hirsuta. The sequence continues at coordinate 143,726 of PVJI01002401.1, forward strand.
CCTTTGAAAGGAGTGGTGTTCGTACTTGGATGGGCGGAGGGCAGGGTGGCCCGGGGGGTGGCCTGGAGGCAGGGGTTCAGCCAGGCTGCTGATGCCCTGGTGCTGGTGGAGAGCTGGGTAAGTCAAGTCCAGACCGTACTGCTCACATTATGTTTCGCTCAAAAACACCAGAGTTTATTTATTAAAAACTTTGTATTTAGCCCTGGCTGGTGTGGCCCGGTGGATTGAGTGCCAGCCAGGGCTAAACTGTGAACCAAAATGGTGAACCAAGAGGTCGTCGGTTTGATTCCCAGTCAGGGCACATGCCTGGGTTACAGCCAGGTTCCCAGTTGGGGGCGAGCGAGAGGCAACCAATCCATGTATCTCTCACACACTGATGTTTCTCTCTCTTTCTTCCTCCCTTCCCCTCTCTCTAAAAAATAGTAAATAAATAAAATCTTTAAAAATAATAACAATAAAAATGTTGGGTTTTTTTCTTTTTACCTGTTTAAATTTCAGTCACCTTCAGAGTATTCTCCATTTAATGCAATACATCTATCGAGATGTTTTTTCCACTGTTCAAAACAGTTTTTGGACTCATTGATTTTGATGGCTTTTAGTGCTTCTGTTTCTTTTGTTTGTTTGTTTCACTTCTTCCACATGGGCAAAACATTTCCCTCTGAGGACTTTTTCATCCAGGGAAACAAAAAAAAAAGTTGCTCAGGGAGAGATTGGGTGAATAGGGAGGGTAGGACATGGGATCATGCCGTTTTTCATCAACAATTGCTGAACACCCAACACAGTGTGGGCAGGTGTGCTCCTAAATCACCCATCATGAAATGGACAAACAGGTTGAAAGAGTCTCCAAAAAAATTCCCGGAAGCTGAATGCAGCCTCTCACAACAACACCAGCTGGTACACTGATACAGATGGGTTCCTAGAACACTCACCTAGCAGGGGAAGTATTGCAAGGGATTCAGCCTCCAGAAGACAATTTCGGGGGGTTTTTTTAGTCCCCCTTCATATATGGTAGAGTGCAGCAACAGGGAGGGCACTCACTCAATAACTGGGGGAGAGGATGCTTATCTCTTACCCAAATCCTGCACTTTCCAGCCAGTTGAAGGGATGGGCTTGTGTGTGTGCGGTTTTGCAAGTAGGGGTTAGTCCATATGCCTGTCATGAAATCCTTCTCTATTCTTCCTCTAGGCTAACGGGTCCTGTCACCTTGGACCCCATGTCCACACCCAAAGTGTTTCTCTATGTGGCACTGTGGTCTGGAGCCACATAGACTTGAGTTCCATGCTGACCTGCCACTGTGAATTTGGATGATTTACTTGACCTCCCTGAACTTCAGTCTCTTCATCTGTGAAATGAGGATAATATCTATCTTGCATGGCTGTTGGCACACACTAGGTGCTTTGTGAGCGCCCCCCATCATGGCATTTCATACTTATCCTTGCTCCAGTGGCTGCAGGCCATCACCCCCTCTCCGCTCGCCTGCTGACCCTTGTCATTTCTGTATGGCTACACCTTTCTCTCTTCTTCCTCCTTAATCCAGCCTTGCTCACTCCTCCTGAATCTCCTGCCCTGTGGTGCCCAGTTCCGTGCACTTGTGAACTGCTCACTGAGGTCTCCGACTATGCGAGAGAGCGCCCGCCTGTGGCTTCTCTGAAGGACAGGAGGGCCCGGTGGCTGCTGACCAGTGCCTGAGCGGAGGGGGTCGTGCGCAGCCGAGGACAGAGGTAGTGTCACGTAGCAAATCGTCCCGGAACATTTCAAATCTTTCCAGCATGTTCCTTAGCCAGAAATTCCCCGGGACTTGCTTTAGGTTTTTGTTGTTGTTCCAGGTGTGTTGGGACACGTCTCCCAAACCTGTGGCTTTGAGCGCAGCCCCCAGACCTCTGCATCACCGCCTTTCTCACTCTCTGGGGTTCCAAAGAAACGCACAGCAGCTTTATTTAAGAACTGGGAGAGACCGACGCTGTCAACATCTCAATGGCCTGTATTCAGATGCTATAATCCTTTTACTTGCTCTATGTCATTAGGCAAGACACCTATCCTTTCTCTGTCTAAGATCAACATATCTTGGTAGAGGGCACGGGGGGCGGGGGGGGGCGTGCTTTTCCACGGCTTCTTCCCCATCCTTCCACCCATCCTTGAAACCTGCCTTAAAAAGAAAGAGAGCTGGGTCGAAAGGCAGTTCCATTTTCATTTTTCTGAGGAAGTTCCATACTGTTTTCTACAATGGCTGCACCAGTCTGCATTCCCACCAACAGTGCAGTAGGGTTCCCTTTTCTCCACATCCCCTCCAACAGTTATCTGTTGCTTTGTTGATGATGGCCATTCTGACTGGTGTGAGGTGGTATCTCATTGTGGTTTTAA
>PVJI01002402.1:0-145998 GCA_004026765.1 Micronycteris hirsuta
ACCCTGGAAGGTAGACTAATATATTTTAGAAGAATTTTTAATAACTCTGAACACTGAAGTACTTTGGAAGAGGTTTTTTACCATGAAAATGAATTAACTTAGGCCTCCCATTGCCTGAGGTTTTATTGTATATAATAACACTGACAAACACTTATATAGGACTTTACTATGTACCAGGTTCTGTTCTAAGCGCCTTAACTCTAGTAACTCATTTAACAATGTATTATTTATCATTTATTGAGACTAGCATGTGCTTACTCCCCTTCGAAGGGCTTTATATACTTTATCTCATTTAATCAACATAACAGTCTGACTCAGCAGGTCTTACCAAAGCTTGGAGATGTTAAATAATTTGCATGAGGACACTTGATTGGAAGTGATGTAGCCAGGACTCAAGTCCAGGTCTGCTTACCTCTTTATTACTACTCAAACAGATGGCGTAGAGTGCGTCTTTCTAATCACTGTCATCTCTAAATATTAATTATGTCATTCAGGGGCTGGGGCAGTTTCCAAGTGTGGATGCTGGTTGGCTCTTGAGAAGTTCTTGAGGGACTTCTAAGTTTCACCCTGAAATTCTGGCTGGAAATTTGATTCAGTTGCTGAAAGCGGAAGAAATACAGCTTTCATGTTCATGCGCAATTTGCTTTTTCATTTTCTTTTATTATCCTGAGACTTACTGTAAATCACACTTTCCCATCAGTCCTGGAGGTTCTGATTATGTTCATGGGGTCCAGCTAAGAGCAAGAGCAGTAAATTACTGCCACTTTGTTTGAAAATTTTTTTAGCTACAGTACATTAGCTGCTTTTGTTTGCTTTTCCACTGGTGGTGTGCACATTTTTATTTCAGAATTGGTGTTTCTTGAATGTCTCATTTGTGAATAATGTAGCTTGCAAAATGGAATGATTGGAGAAAAAGTCTGCAAGAGGGTGTCCTGTTGGCATCTGTAAGATTTTAAAACATTTATAGCCAAAATGAACTGTCCAGTTCTCTTCTCCTCTTGCGAGCACACACACATGCGTGCATTCCCCGAATTTTCCTCTTCTCTCCATTCCACTTCAGTTCCCAAAAAGCAATCGCAAGGTGACAACCAATACAGCAACTGATATCAGGCAACTACCAAGACATGCCTCCTTCTAGGCTTCTCTAAGTATTTTGTGTATTTGAAAAATTGATAGGTCAGAGGGTCAGGGGACATGTTTTGTTGTAAGTTTCTGTTCCAAATTTCCCGACATTTTTATAAAAGAAGGAAAGAAGGAAGGAAGGAGAGAAGGAAGGGAGGGAGGGAGGACAGAAGAAAGAAGGAAAAAGAGAAAACCTTTTAAAACACAAAAATGGAGTAATAAGAACCATACCCTAAAGTGATTGTCAAAATGTCAAAAATAATGACTTTTCCTTATTCAACAAGCATTAATCTTGAGGCACCAACCTTTCTGTAGAATCTACCTAAGGGCTCTAGTTGATTCTCTTGTTGGGCCATCCATAAATAGAGTGGCTTCTAAAGTGATACCCAAATCCTCCATAACTGGCAGTAATTGGTGTGGGAATTCAGTGGACACACTTGTGTATGTTCTTCACATCACGTCTTTGGATGAAGTGGCTGGACAAGAGGCTCTCTAGCATGCCCTGGCGACCAGAGTTTGAGGTGTCCTCACGAGCCGCATCGTCATAACGTTCACAGGACTATCCTAAAGGTTCTCAAAAAACAATGGGAATTGTGCAGAACCTAGATGAGTGTGAAAATTCACTATTTTCCTGAAATTTGTTAGTTTTAAGAGTGACTTCAGAAAGGATTTTAGTGTACGTGAAGACAGAGGTTAAGTTAGAGAATTTTCATCCTTATCAATAATTTATGCAGCCCTGACCTGTGTGGCTCGGTTGGTTGGGCATCATCCTGCAAACTGAAAGGTCACTGGTTCAATTCCCGGTCAGGGCACATGCCTGGGTTGCAGGTTTGTATGGGAGGCAACAGGTCAATGTTTCTCTCTCACATTAATGTTTCTCTCCCCCTCCTTCTCCCTCCCTCCCTCCCTCCCTCTCTCTCTAAAAATAAGTTAATTAATTAAAAATAATGTATGCCATAGTTATTTCATTTTCTTGGACTTTGTAATGGACACTTTTGGGGAGGCTGCCCATTTTATAATAACGCCCTGTTATGTAGTAACTGTTAAGCATTCTGGAGGAATAGACAAAAGACTCACATTCGGGTCCTGCTAAGGAAGAATAAGAGACATTTCTAGAAGTGTAACTTAAGGAAATAATGCAAAAAGGAAAAAATTCAAGCATAAAGATGTACATAGAAGCATTATTTTTTTTAAAGTTAAGAAATAGGAGGGAGAGCTAAATATTCAGCTTTTGCAGAAGTATTTTGTGACTCTGATGGGGATTTCTCATCAGAGATCTGTCCCTGCTGTCCCTGGGTTTCTGAGGTCATCCCTAATTGGGGATGAAGAGATAGGGATACGAAGTCAGAGCCCCAGAAAACCTTCCTTTCCATCACAGCTCCTCACCAGCTCTGTCCTCCCTGCCTGCTGGGTCAGCTCACACTTCCCGAAGCTCAACTCCAGCCCAGGTTTCCTGGCTCAGCATTGTGTGAAAACTGCCTGTCGCTAGCCAGATAAGGTCCAGAATCCCTCATTACTGATGGAGGTCTTTCCTCAGTCTCAGCCCAACCTATCTTTCCAGGCTTCCCACCTACTACTTGTTCATTCATAACCTTTCCCAAAAGCCAATGGGGATGATTTATTCCTTGTTGCTCTCACCATTCTAGATACGCATGCCTTTGAACCTTTGTTCAAGCTAGTCCTTTCCCCATGGAATGCTGTCTCCTCACGTCTACTTCCTGAAGACCACCCCGCTCTAAAACCCACCTTAAGATGATCTAGAGAGATGCTAAATGAGGGGCTGGGAGCTTCCTAGGAATACATTCTTGAAAAGTGTTCTCTTTTAAACAGAATTTAGAGTTATTATGTTAGCATGGTGGTTATTAAGACCATAATGAAAAGACACCCGAGGGCTCCTCAGTGTAGTTGGGTATGTGTGGTGCTCTTTCTCATCATCACAATGATTACGGGGTGCAGGTGGCATTCATTGGGCGGGGGCTAGGGTGTTGAACACCTTGCCATGTGCAGGGCAATCCTGCAAGATGAAGAACTTTCCTGCCTCAGGTGTCAGTCACATCCCCACTGAGGAACACAGTGAATTGACAAAGCTGTGGGAACTATACTACGGTCAGCAGATGCACATGGGACATGTTAGGAGGGTCATCATGGGTGACAACTTGTGTGTCCCCACTCTCCACAATGACTGCATGGCTCCTGCTTTCTGCCCACTCCCCCTTTCCCCTGCGTTTTCCCCTCTCTCTCAGTCTCGCTCCCTCTGATGTCAGAAGCTGGCTCTCAGCCTCTGCTCTTCATCAAGACCCAGCTCAAGCATGAACCCCTCCTCTCTCAGCCTTCCCTGATTTCTGCAGCTGGACATGCTCACCCCCTTCTGAGCAGAAAATAGCGTTACCCACCCCCTGCACCCCACATCTTCCCTTGTTCTGATTACTTTTATCAGTTTTTTTCCCCATCACTGTTCTGTGTGGTCCAGGGCAGACGCGACAGGTACCTTCCCAGTGCCTGTACAGGTGTATTTTCTTACTTTTCTTCAGTTTCCCACTCCTCTCTATTCCTTCCCTCCCCCAAATGCCTGTGCATTCCAGCATGAGGACAGGAAGTCTGGGGTTTTTCTCCCTCTCCACTCTGCTCTGGGGCTTGCCCAGTCTGCCTGATAAAAGGCAGAGGACTGCCTGGCCCCTCTGCGGGCACTGCACTGTAACCCTGGCCAGCCCATTGGATCTCTCTCCCCAGCTCCTTCAACACTCAACCTCTTGACCACACACTTAGCTTTTACTCTCACTCTGACTTGTACTTTCAAATTAGATTCTGGAATATCTCTTCCTTTCTTCAAAATCTTAAGGGGCTCCTGAAGGATAGAAACCGTATCTCCTCCTTTTCAAAGATCCCATCGATTGCTCTGTCACCTCCTTCAGAAGTCCTTCTCTGATACCCTAGGCTGAGATGTGAATTACGTTTCCCTCTTCTCAGGTCCTCTGTCATCCTGATTTACACTCAGCTCAACACTTTGATTGTTCTTGTAACGTTTGATTCCATAGCCAGGCCGTGAGATTTTTGAGCGCATGCACTTAAGTCCATTTGTTCATTAAATATTACTCATCTATTCACAGCAAACCTATGCTAGGTTTAAGGTTCTATAACAATGAAAAAGGCATGGTCAGATCCCCATTGTTCACAGTCTTGAGAGTTTCATTGTTGCCTCTTGCTACTAAGAAAATAGTATCCACTTCAGTTTTCATCTCCTGGTTGCTTAATACTTTTCTGTTTTCTTGAAAAAGTGGCAGAGCAGATAATGACTAATTTTGAGGAATTTGGTTTAAAATTTGAAGACAAAACTACCCCATTTATAACAGAGAACATTCAAGTGACAAGGACCCTTCCCATGCACTGCCTTGCTAAAAGGAGATATGAGGTGTGGCCAAGGCAGCAGATTCCTTCAAATTTTGAAATAAAAATCTTGCACAATGAATGGAGATGAGAGGAAAGAATGGTTTGTGTGCCATTTTATGTTCGCTGAGGTTTATATTCCGGGAAAACCTGGAACTGGAATATCGGTCTCGGTGGAATTGATTTGGAATGCTGATTGGCACACAGAGGGATTTGGGTCCTGTTCAATCAAGATGTGACTGTAGAAAACTGAGCTGGTATAACTGTGTGGTTCCTACAGGAGTCAAATTCCTTGGCCAGAATGGCAAACTTTTATTTTGAAATTCTCTGGGTTCCACTTAGAAGCCATCAAACACTTGAGAATTTATTATGACTGGACAAGCTGCTGCCGCACAGTGTCAGGCCAGGGTAGTGAAAGTACACAGTGACTTCTTCTCTGAAGGTCCTGAATGTGGCTTGGTTCTTCCTCTCAGAAGCCTCCCTAGCAGGGCTGAAAGCACAACTGTTACCTTTGCATGAGGCAACAGCATCCGCAGCTTTCCTAGCAAGTTTCACGCATCATGCTGACGCTGAGGCGTCTCCTATCCACAGTACTGAAATCGCAGCAATGACTTATGATGTGTTCTGTTTGCTTTGGCCCACAGCCCAAACCAGAAATGTATCTCAGGCTCGGCCTTCCAGATATTATCTCCAATCATTTTAAAAGTTCATTATGCGAACCCACTCATCCTGTCCCGTTATAGTTAAGGTCTGTCAGCATTTTACAAAGGTTTATAACTCAACCAGAAAGGGGGAGAATGCAGTTTTCAGGTTGCAGCTTGGCATGCAGGGCCTAAGCCCAAGGGTCAGAAGCTTTACTTTTTTTGTTGTTTTTAAGTTAGAACCTTACTAAGTTATCGTGAAGCAAAGTACTAGCTGGTACTTTTGCTGGTGTTTTTTAGTTTGGTTTTTCAGGGCTGGTAAATGACTCCTTTGAATGTAGACATACCCTACATCTAAAGAATTCCTAGGTCCATGGATTTATTTATCATCCTAGCACTGGCTGAAGATGAGAAGGTAGTTTAAAAAAATCAGCATTATGAAGTCAGGGTGGGTGAAGATCAGGGAGTCAGAAGCAAGCTTGGAGATATTTCTCTAAGATTCAGGGACCAATTTTCAAGCCAATTTGTGTCCTTTTGAATTTCATTTGCAAGAATTTGTTTATGCCAAAATCAAGTCTTTATTCTTATGGATGTGTTTCTGCTCATAATTTCTAAATGCAGTAATCCCCCTCTTTCTTATGTGTGGAGAATATGTTCCAACACATGGATGCCTGAAACTGCAAGTACATACTATGGGCCCTATACATACTATGCTTTTTCCAGTAGCTCCGTAACTTTTCACTTAAGGGAAGCACTTTACGGTTTCCCTTTAACATGCACGAATCGCCAGCAACACTACTCTTGTTCTCTGGGGCCGTTATGAAGTAAGATAAGGGCGACCGGAGCACAAGCGCCGCGACACTGCAGCCATCTCTCTGATAACCAGGAGGGCGGCGAAGTGACCACCAAGGTGTGGGGAGCACGGACAGCGTGGGTGCCCTGTGCGAAGGGGTGGTTTACACCCGAGTGGGTCAGAGTGGGACGGCACGAGATTTCATCACGCTCTTCAGAGTGGTGCATAATTTAAAATTTATGAATTGTTTATTTCTGAAATTGTTCATTTCTGTAATTGTTCATTTAATTTTTTTTATTAGAGTTGACCATGAGTGACTGACCCTGTGGAAAGCAAAACCACGGATAAGAGTGGACTACCATATTCTTATTATTACTAAACTTCAATGAAACATGTACCCATGATAAACATGAAGTAACAAAATGATATCTCCAAATAATAAAAATGGTTGAAAAATATGAAAATAAATTGGTTACTTAAATAAATCACAAGACTCCACAAGAGTTTATAACTAGAAAAAAATGTCCCTGTGTCACCTTGTGGGCGGTTGCCAGTGATCCACTTACAATAGATAACCTGCACTTGGAGTAAAACTAAGGGCTGGTGAAGATCATCCGGATAGATTCAGGGGAGTTGGTAGTGGAGGAAGTTCTTAATGGCAGCAGGCTCTCAAACAGTAGGTTGAGAAGGGACCCGTTGAGAGTGGGTATCAGACAGAACTGGGTTCCAACCCCAGCCATGATGCGCCTAGCTGTGCTACACCCCTAAAAGTCAGGCTGTCTTCCTTAAAATGCGGTTAGAAATATGTATCACAGGGTTTCTTGAAAGGATAAAATGTAGTAATATATGTAAAGTGATGGATGGAGTCGGTGTTCAACACGTTTGATCCTTTCTTCTCCTACCTTTATTAATTTATAGGTGGGACTCAAATCAATCTAAGTGCTGGAGGTCAGCCGCTCTCATTCTCTGTAGATCTTAGCTACTTAGGAGGAAAAAAGTAGTTTTCCTGAGCTTGTAAGAGTCTATTTACATACGATTGGCCTACTTGTAAAAATGAGCTGTACATTAAAACAAGCCTCTAGGTAGGACGTTCTCTTAAACTCCTTTGAGTTGGTATGTGTACTTCCTGTGCTTCCTAAGGAAAGACCTACAAAGGCAGCTGTCTTTAGCCACTACTCCAGATTTTTGGCGGGGGGGTTGCTCTAAGTGCACACTTGCTGAACTGTTTCTGATGTACGTGCATTTCCTCCCCCAAAAGCAGCTGCACTATTGACTATTTGTTGTCTCCGGACCTGTGGACACTCTTTAAACCCACTCTTGTTACTCAGAGGTCATCAGCTGCAGCTCAGCTTGTTGCCTTAGTATCTGAGCTTTCAAGGAAGTGCGAGTGTTAGGCCAGGGCCCAGCCCAGTCCAGCAAAGCAAGCACTTCTTGTCTTTTGATGTTTATATGATGCCCGTGGACTACAGCAGCTTCGTCCAGGCAGAAAATGTTTATCTTTGTTGAGCCATCTCTCTCCCTGATTGGGGATATAGGTTTGAAACTGGGGAGTCCAAGGTAGAAGTTTGGGTTGGAGATGCAGTTTCAACTCTTCTATCACTAACATGGCCTTAGCAACATGCTTAAAGTGTCAGTGTTGTTTTTTCTTTTTTCTCTCTTCTGAACAATGGGGATTGTACTGGAGACTCCGCCCAGAGATTTTTGAGAGTAAAAACTGCGCTCAGGAAGCCAGGTGAGAACTGGCAGTCAGGAAACGTCAGCTACGGTGACTAGAGCCAAGTGTTCTCTTGTTGACTGCTCAGGAGAATCATTTGAAGACCGTCTAAAAAAAAATGCTTGTACCTGGACTGCACCCAGGATCAATTAAATTAGAATCCCTGGGGTTGAGCCCCAGGTATCAGCGTTTTATTTTGATTTTTATTCCCGAGGGGATAGTGATGTTCAGCGAGGGCTGAGAATCTCTGGCTCTAGCTCATTAAAGCTCCCTACAGTGAACGCTTTGGAAGTTTCAGGACTATCTTGTTTACCCTCCACAACAACACTACTGGGCACTTACAATGATTAGCCCCATTTTGCAGTTGAGGAAACTGAGACTTGGAGATGTTAAATAACAGCAAGTGAGGGGTGGTACTCAGATATGAAACCAAGCAGTTCAGCTCCAGAACCATGTTCTTAATAACCGTGCTGCGTCTGCTGTCACCAAGAGTGCATCCTATGGGAACTAAGGCCCAGAAAGTGGGGTCATCCAATGGCCTCAGGCTCTCTCCATACCTTCAGCTTACTGACCTGCTCCCCATGTGTTCGGAACTTCCCAGCAGCCCCAGTTCCGATAACGAACTGTGGTTATTCAGAAGTCCCCTGCTATTTCCACTGATTTTTATTAAATGCAGCTTGTGGCTCAGACTCAAGAATGCACAAGCCGATTTAGATTACGTTTTGCATTGAGTTTATTAAGATAAAAAATATTTCCCGAGATAGTGAGTCAGAAGTATTTATGGTGAAGTGTGCTGAAAGTGAATGCAGGTTGATAGCGTGAACAGAATGTTCTCTCAAAGTCAAATGTGATGACCTAACTGTGTTTGGCAGCCTTCCTTTATGTTTAGCTAAGCATTTTATTTCATGTCAGGAGCCTCCTCCCTCTTCTGAAAAGGATCAGTCCTGTAGGAGACTAGGATTTTGGCGTGTTCCTCTTTGATACCAAGACCCAGGACCTGAGCCTAATTGTGACCGGTTCCCCAGCTGCCTAGCTGGGTTACCATGGCAAAGGGCTGTTAAACTCTTTATATTTCAGTTTCTCTCACCTGTCAAAATGGGAATATGACTCTTGGCCCCGCCTTTCTCCCTGAGGAGAGTGGGAGGGTACTTTGAAAATTAAGTAATAAATGTTGGGAGGGATTTGTGGATGTGACGTCTTGTCAAACGGGTAAGTAATAAATGGGGTGTCACCGAAGCTCATTTGCCCAAAATACACTTGAGCCTTCCATTTACTTAATCAACCAGCATTTATTAAATGCCTACGAAGTTCACAATAACACATGGAGTGCTGAGGGAAATACAAAAAAGAAAAAAAGAGGAAATAGAGTCTCAATTCCCAGAGAGCTCATAAACTTCTTTTTTCTCGCAGTTCACTTTTTAGGTTGATTAAGCGTCAGTATGAGCGCTGCCTGTGCTCTATTGAAAACGCTCATTCCTGATGATGACTTCCAGTTACGTCATATGTAACTAGTAGTGATTTAGTTGTTCTCAGTACCAGTGGGTATTGTCACGTGCTGGAAGGGCTCACAGAAAGGGCAAGCATGTTCTGTGGTCCTGGTTAGAGGTGGCGGGGGACAGTGAAAGACTACAGTCTGGGTTTATTGGTACGAGGTGCCTCGGCAGGCAGTGTGTGTGTCCCGGGCCTCGAGTCTCGGTCCTGGCTCTCCCACTTTCTAGCGTCCTGACGTCAGGCAGTACGTAACCTCTCTGCGTCTCCTGTCCTTATCTCGAAAATGATGGTACCGATCATGTCTAACTCATAGGGTCGTTTTCAAGATTAACTAAACTAATGGGCGCAGGGTGCTTCAAATGGTGCCTCCTAAATGCTCAAAAAACGTTAGCTGTGCTGATCTCTTTTTATACGCAACGGGGAAGATAGTGGCACTAACAGAATGCTGTCATTTCATTTTCCTACGTTATAAAACATCAAATCTTTTTTTACTGTGTCCCAAACTTTCTCCCAGATCTACCACAATCATTTAGGATTACTCCCAAATCCCAAGCTGCTTACTCAGAAACAGAAAACAGGCCATGCAAGCCTCTCTCTGGCTTCTGGTATTTAATCCTGAGAGCCTCACACTAGACCAGGGCCCAGAGGGATGGAGAAGACGCTTTGTTTTTGTTTTGTGGGAGGCAGCGAAAGTTATGCTCAGCAAGAGTTGTCTTTGCTTACAATTTATTTAGCACAGGTTCGCTGTGGGAATATAACTTTATAAGCCAACATTACAGGATAATATCTCTTACTGAGCAAAATAAAGAAATAACATACGCCAAACAACTACAGACGAAATATACTATTGTTATAGGCAAGAGGAAGTGAAGAAATAAAGTCCAAATTTAATATGAGGTGCACGTTTTGGGCAGAGGGGGCAAACAACGAAAGAGCCAATTTCCCCTGTTGCCGGCGCAAAAGTAAAAGTCCCGGTTGCTAGAACACGTTGCTAGGGAACAAAGACGCCAGTGTTGGTAGGGCGTCTGCAGGGTTTATCACCACTGTCTGCTTGTAGTGCCTTGCCAAGACAGGAGCCAATGCCCCAAGGGTCTACAGAGAATTTTTAGGTTTCACCCAAACCCAAACTCTGAGATATATCGTCCTCACGAACTCCCAGTATTTTATAGTCGAAATGTCCTCTTGCCTACTTGCTTCTCCATGTGTTCTTATCCATACGCCCGCAGGGAGCCTGCTGATTGCTTATCAAGGACAACAGATGTAGAATGATGACATCCTGGTATGACTTACTTCATTCTTATATCAAAGCAGTGTGGAATGATGACGTACTGACACAGCTTACTTCATACTTATATCAAAGCCATTTTTTTTCTTTGTCATAAACGAGTTGGAGTAAAACAACTTCATGTAGGTCATAAACAGGTGGATTTGAAATTGAACCTATTATGCAACAGGAGGGCAGTGTGATGGGAAGAGCACTGAGTTTGGGGACCAAGTCCTGACTTTGCCTTCTGTTAGCAGGGATAGGTCTGGGGTGGGTCTTCAAGTCCCCAGACCCCAGCTGACCCATCCTGACTGTGCAGAAGCAGTGGTGGGTAAAACTGCTGGGGCCCCGGCACAGCTCAGTATGGTGTTAACAGAAAATATTCGTGCTAGAACTCATGTTCTCCACCATCATGCACCTGTAGTTTTGTTTTTTTTTTTCACTTAAGACTATCTTTAATGATGTGGTAGAAATTACTAACTTAATTAAATCTTGACCATGGAGGACGTGCCTTTAATATTCCCCAGATGGGACGCTCCTGCTAAGTGCTGAAGCACTGTGGTGGTCACAGAAAAAACATTTGAGTCATGAGCTGAATTAGTCACCTTTTTACTTGAAAGAATGACTGATAGTCAAACTATAGTTCTTCCTGAATATTTTTGAAAACAAACGAAACAAGCCTGCCATATTAATTAAACAGGACATGATTTTGCCAATAATCAAATTTGGACTTCCAAGAAAAAAATTAAAATTTGGGAAAATAGCTGGCCACCACCAGGAGCTTGACAGCTTCCCAGTCCTTACCGATGGGTTGGCAGTGATGTTGATGAATATGACTTTTCTACATCGCAGGACTAAATGTGTCCACATTCAGAAGCTCTCCATAACTCACAGAGCCATGTTTTGTAAGTGGGTGACGCAAAGTCATATGTGGGTAAAATACCTTTAAAGGGTAGGATGAACCAGTTCATTTAAATGTAACAGATTATGAAAAGTTCTTTGATATGCCTTCAGATTTCACATTGCAAATAACCTTTAAAAACTATCACTTGTTGAATTTTGTTACAGTATCAAGGAAGAATATCCACATTATCTGAAAGCCTATTCAAATACTCCTCCCCTTATCCAACTGTGCGGGGCCAGAATTCCTCTGTATACTTTCATCAGAATGACGTATCTCAACAGATTGAATGCAGAAAGAAGAGACTCCAGCTGTCTGCTTTTAGGCCAAATAACAGACTTACAACAATAGAAAACAGTGCCACTCTTACTTGTACTTTTCATTAAAATATACTTATGTTAACAAGTAATGAGATCACTTTTAACTTTTCAATAAATTAATAAATGTTTTAAAATTATCTGTTTGGAGTACTCATATTTTAAAGAGTATATAGGTTCCTAAAACTAAGTTTGAGAACTTAAGTCCTAGAACATGGACTCTGGAGTCAAAATATTTTTTTTTAAATTATACTTTTAGAATAGTTTTAGGTTCACAGCGAAATTGAGAGGAAGACACAGAGATTCCGTACACACCGCCTGCCCCCCATGTAAGCAGCCCCACCATGAGCAGCAACCCCCACCCAAATGGAACGCCCGTTAAAACTGATGAACCCACGCTGACACATTGTCATCACCCACATACCTTAGTTTCCATCACTGTTCGCTCTTGGTGTTGCCTTTTTCAGAGTATCATATAGTTAAAATCATACAGCATGTAACCTTTTCAGATTTGCTTCTTTCACTTAGTAATATGCCTTTAAGTTTCCTTCATGTCTTTCCCTGGCTTGATAGCTCATTTCCTTTTAGTGCTAAATAATATTCCATTGTGTGGATGCATTACATCTACTGCAGAGACATGTCGGTGTCTTGTCCTTTCGCCTGCTGAGGGACATCTTGGTTATATCCAAGCTTGGGCAGTTAAATGAATAAAGCTACAAACATCTGTGTGCAGGGTTTTGTGCGAACGTGGTTTTCAACTCCTTTGCGTAAATGCCAAGGAGAAAGATCGCTGTATCAGATGGTATGAGTGTGTTTAGTTTTGGAAGAAACTGTCAAATTGTTTTTTCAAAGTTGCTGTACCATTATTCATTTGCACAGCAATGAGTGAGTTTCTGTTGTTCCGTGACTTTGTCAGCATTTGGCTACACTGCAGTACCCAAAGTTTTAAGTAACTTGCTCAAGGTCACACAGATAGGTCGAGGTAGACCTGCATTCAAACACAGTCAGTCAAGTTCCAGGACCTGCCTTATGAGGTATTAACCACTATGCTTATATTAGCATTGCTACATGATTGCTATTTCTACGTTTCTTTCCTATAGAGGGTGCATAGTTAGCCATTCACTAGATATGGGCTGGGACTTTAAAGTCATAAAAACAGCTCCATAAAGCCACCTATCAATTACTCTCTGTATTCTCTAGGTATCCCTGAAACCTCTTAGGAACACATGTGCTTATGATCTATGAGCAAACACATCCATGGATTGAGTATACATATTTATATAGATTATAGAAACATGTCCAAAGGCAGAGATCAGAATTCAAATGCAAAGAAGCAAGACATTGGCAAAACCATTTATGGGCTCATGATTGTGTTGTGAAGGGTGATCACTCATTGGCTTAAGTGAGATAAGAAGTGTCACTACAGTAACACATGGGTGATGGTTGTGTTCAGTCTGTGTTCCACCACACACACCTGATAAGTGCATTCACACTTGTCATGCACTCCCGTAGGGCTGCCCAGAATTAGATAACGCCTCTCCCCAGTTTTTTCATGGAAACTTATAGCAATTAATGAATTACCTATTTTTGGTATTTAGGAAGGCATTTTATAGGTAGTTAGGTGGTTAAACTTAGCCGTTTACCTATCTCAAAAAAAAAAAGGCTGTGTTTTAAAAAATTTACATTAAATTCAACAAATTTACTATGCCCTGCCTGTGCTGTCTGATACAGTAGCTACTTCCTGCATGTGTGTATTAACATTTCAAGTTCAGTTCCTTGGCCACTGTAGCCAGCTACAGTTAGGTAATGCAGGTTATGGAACATTTTCATCGTTACAGAAAGTCCCATTGGACAATGCTGCTAGATAGCAGGATACATTAAAGTTGCAGTGATAGCGAGAACTTTCTAGATGCCTGCCCTTATGGGCAATGCCATAGTCCTGCAGAGCAGACAGGCACCTAAAAAGCCCTCCCAGGCTGGGGGTCAGAAAGGGACGGAGGATAACAGGAAGATATGGAAGGGAGGAATCTCCCCAAGGATGGGTGGTCAGGAAAATGAAGCCAAAGAGAACTCCATACACATGAAGAATGGACTGATTTAAAAAATGCATTACACTTAAGTTTTTAAAAGTAAGTTATTTTCTCAGCCACTGGATTCTATAGTTAATATCAGTATGATATTTAAAATATTATATTATTGAAGAATAAACTTAAATAAAATTTATTTTATTATTAAAATGTTTACTGTGATAAATCTCAAAAGAAGCCAATGCAAAATGTGCATGCAGTATGATTCTATTCACTTCAAATTCTGGAACAGGCAAAATTTGTCTTTGATGATAGAAATCAGAGCAGTAGTTGCCTGGAATGGGGGCAGGAGAGTGAGTGGGAGCAGGGACTGGCTACCAAGATTCTGGAGACTACCTTCTGGGATGTTGATGATGTTCTGTGTCTAAACAGGCGCATTGGTCACACAAGTGTATGCATTTATCAGTGCTCGTGGAACTGTATAACTAAGATCACTGCGTTTCCTGGAGTGTAAATTATTTCTCAAAAATTGATCACATAGCACCCTGGCTGGTGTAGCTCAGTGGATTGAGCGCGGGCTGGGAACCAGAGGGTCCCGGTTCAATTCCCAGTCAGGGCACATGCCTGGGTTGCAGGCCAGGTCCCCATGAGGGCCATGTGAGAGGCAACCATACATTGCTGTTTCTCTCCCTGTCTCCCTCCTTTCCCCTCTCTCTAAAAAAATAAATAAATAAAATCTTTAAAAAAAAAATTGATCGCATAGCCCTGGCTGAGTGGCCCTGTGGGTGAGAGTGCCGTCCGGTGCCCCAAATATTGTGGGTTTGGCTCCTGGGTGATCTCGTGTCGGCCCACAGCAGCCCTTGTATTATCACTGGAAGGAAGATTCCTGACATCTTTCCTGACCCTGTGCCATGTGGACAGGTCCTCAAAAGCATCATTTCATTCATCATGGTTTCATTATAATGTTGAGGAGATGCTACAGGAACTTAACTCTTGCTTATATCAATTAGCCCATGGTAAAATTGGTTTAGTTATACATCAATTCCCTTAAAGTTGCAGGACCTATCGATAACATTAAGTGACTTACTGTAAATAATATTGCTTCTGCTTTTCTAATTTTTCATACTTTATTCCTTATCAAAACTGGACAAGCTGGGAGGATCTTTGCCAGAATGTTAAGAATGGTATTATTTTGGGGTGGGGAGAGATTAGGTGAATTTTACTTCTTTTTCTTCTTCACTGTATTGTTTGGGTCTGTAACAAGGATCAAGTATCTTTTTTAATACCCTGAAACACAACAGCTCATTTTGGCTTGTCCTGAAGAGTGCATTTCTCCGTGGGTGCTATCTAGTCATTTGAAAACTTTGGGTGTTTATACCATGGGTAGTAGCGCACTTCCTTCCAAGCCGCAGGCTCTGTAGGTGATTGATTGTTAGATAGCTGTGAGGTCTTCTTAAATGGATAATTCCATGCCTTGTCTGTCTCCCGTCTCCCCCACACTGCCCCTGTTCAATCTCTCTGTGGGCCAGTGGCAGCGTGGAGTAGATTTTGGGGTGCTTGGAAGTGTTTTCCAGCTGCCTGCACCTCTCACCTGCCTCCTCCACCCTGTGCTCACAGATTCTTACCTGACCCTCGATGAACCCATGAATAACATCACCACATCCCTGGGGCAGACGGCTGAACTGCACTGCAAAGTCTCTGGGAATCCTCCTCCCACCATCCGCTGGTTCAAAAACGACGCGCCTGTGGTCCAGGAGCCCCGGAGGATCTCTTTTCGGGCAACCAACTATGGCTCTCGGCTGCGGATTAGAAACCTGGACACCACAGACACGGGCTACTTCCAGTGCGTGGCGACCAACGGCAAGAAGGTGGTTTCTACTACTGGAGTCTTGTTTGTCAAGTTCGGTAAGCAACCTCCCACTGGGAAAGGCCTTTGGCCCTCAGCCTCCATAGGGGTGAGGTGGGAGGGAGGGAGCCGGTACTGAGACTGTGCTGTGTACCCAGCAACCCTAGGGCCGGCACAATGGCACACACTTTACAAATAAGAAACCCAAGTAAGGCCCAGTAGTCACCTACTATGCTCAGGGTTGCCCAGCTAAGTAACCAACAGAGTGGTGTGGAGTCCGGGTCTGTCTGATCCCGCAGCCCCTCCTCTGAACCACAACAGCAGTGAGAGAGAAGTTGGAAAGATTTACAGCATGCATGCCCCTTTTCTGTCCTGCTGTCGTCAGAGACCCCTGCTGTCGGGATCCTTGTCCTGCTGCAGTCACTCAGCCTCCCACCGAAACTCACTGCATCCTCCGAGGACGCCCACCCTCTGGACTCATGTTTACCACTTGAATTGGCGTTTTTTCAGGCCCTGAACTGTGGGATATAGACTAGTTCTCGTTGGTATGCCTTTTTGTAGAGGTGGTTGGTGGGGAACTGGAGCAAAATAATAAGTCCCAGAAAAATAAATAACACGGCAGAGGGATTGAGAACTTTAATCGGTGATGGTTTGACTGCGCTGATGCCCACCGTCCAGTAATCCAGCCTGACTGTCTCCTTTGTTTTTCTTTCATTCCTTCAGGGCCCCCTCCCACTGCAAGTCCAGGGTCCTCGTAAGTACTTCTCTCTTCTTTCTTGTCATTTTTAAGTGTTTCTCCGGAGAGTTTTAGGGCAAAGGCAATGTCCACCGCTTGGACCAAAACAGAGTGTTACCAGATTTTATTCCATTTTGCTTTTTCCCTGATATGAAGATTCACAGGAGATCAGCATGGGCCATAATCCCAGTGTGGCGATGTTGATTCTAAACAATCAAAGCAAAAATCTACTTACATTTACTGTTTGGAAATTAATCTAACATTATTTACAATAATAAATATGATAAAATCAGTCAAATGATACAGTGCTGTCTTAAGAACTTGAACTCTGACCTTTAGCTGAGCAGGGTCTATTGTACTTTCTACAAGGGCGTCTGGTGCTTTAGTCATTGACCAGGTCAACAATTAGGTGATCGTTTCATTTTTATTCCCTTTAAGAACTCAGAGGCAGAAGTTCTGACTCACATAGCAGAAGAAGGCCCTGTGACTGGGTTAAGAATTATTCAAAGTTTGATTCGTTTTGAGCCCCTTGTTGATGGCGTCTAAAGATCCAGTTTCTTTCACTAACATTAGTGTGGATGCATTTGTCCTTTTATCTGGCTCAGGGGTTCTCTTTTTGCTCCATGAGTATCCACTTGGGGTGTTTTTTATGTGTATTTTTATTTTGATGAGGGAGACCCATTTGTCAAAGCTCTTGGTCTGCAAGAAAATATATGTTATATTTTGCAGACTTCTGAAATAAAATTCTCTGGGCTCTGCCATGAGAACATCAAAATACCTGACTGACTGTACCCGTGGCAAACGTAACAGCCACTTTATTTGCTCTAATCCCCTCTGTGCCACTAATTACAGTGTGGGATGGTTTCATATATTTGTGAGTGCCTGGAGGCCCAGGGGCCACACTCTCATTAATAAAATCGGTAATGGGTAAAAATAAACATTGGCCATCAGCCACACTGTTCTATTTCATCAGCTGCTTAGAGGCAACTGTAAAAGAAATCTTTACAATTACCCAAGTGCTAATTGCATTCTACTTGCCCATGTAGAAAATGTTGATTGATCTAAAACAGGTCAGAAGTTTGGTAGCTCTGCCTTGCATTTCTTGAAGTTAATCTTTTTTTTATTTCACAATTGGTTGATATGCAGAATCCTTTTGAAGTCTTATTTCAACAAAGATTACAACTCCTGTTACTTGCTGTAAAAATGCTTTCCACCCTGTGCTGTATTTGTTCCTGTTAATCTGTGTTTCTAATGTGGTCGATAATCTGTATCCCAGGTTGATTAATGCGGTTCACCAATCTGCCTTTATTATTCATTAAGCACTGGGCTGTTGACTTTCTGCCTGTTGTATTTACATCAGCAAGTTCCTTTTTTTATTATCAAAATTATTTTTAAACACTCACGTCCTTTCTTTTTAAAGTTTTTTTTTTTTTTGCTGCCACCTTTCTGATGAACCCAATCTGTTTCACATGGTTTTTTATTTTATATAAAGATAGTACAGTAGTTCACCCTTATTCATGGGGGCTACATTCCAAGACCCCCACCGGATGCCTGAAACCACAGATAGTACTGAACCCTATCTATGACGTTTTTCCCTAAACATATGAACACCTTACATAGCTTCTCTTTGGCATATCCAAATGGCCAGCACCACTACTCATGCTCTCTGGAGCCATTATTAGGTAAAATAAGGGTTACCTGAAGCACTTGCAATACCAGGATAGTTGGTCTGGTAGCCAAGACGGCTACTAAACGATGAAAGGGCAGCTGGCGTATGCACTGTGGGCACAGTGAACAAAGGGATGATTCAAGTCCTGGGAGGCATGCGGGGGAATGGTGTGCAATTTAAAACTCTTGAGTTTCTGGAATTTTTTCTGGTATTTCTGGAACTTTCCATTTAATATTTTTGGACTGAGGTTGATGGAGGGTAACTGAAACTGTGGAAAGCGAAGTCGCAGATAAGGGGTGCTAACCACCGAGTATCACTTTCGTGAGCTGGTGTCTCCGGAGAGGGTGTTGAAGTTCTTAAAGATGCTGAACTGTAGCTGAAAGTATCCTTTGACGTCAGGCACCTCTGTTTTATCTTAGCTCCCAGTATCCATCATGTTAGTCGGCGAGAGCCTGAAATGTATAGTTGCCATCTTTGCTTGGAGGGAGCTGCAATAAGATGCAGTTGAAGTTGAAAATCCCAAGGGGCTTCTGGCAGTTCAATCTTCACCCTAGTTGTGGCATTGCCAGTTGGCATTTTGATACCCTGCTTTCTCTTTCCCTCAGAAACCAACAACATGTCTCACTTTTTTTATTTCTTCGCTGCCACTATGTAACTGTGTCTAAGAGTTCATCTCCTCCTACGACTAACTCCCAAAGAGAATGCCCGTCCCCTCCCCTCACGGTCTCCAACAAGCAGCCAAACCTCACCACAATGGGACAGGTGGAACATAACAAAATGATAGCCATGGGGAATATCACATTTAGGATTGCTCCAAAAGCCTTTTGTCAAACTGTACAGTATTGTTTTCCAAGACAGGAGTGAAGAGTTTATAAAATTGCTGTTTACTTCAGGGTGGCACGGCAGAGTCACTGCAAGGAAATCAAATGGAATTCCATGGCACAACCCTAATGTGTGAACAGTGAAATTTAGGTGTATGCGACATGGTGAGAGCTAAGTGCCATGTAAGGCCACAGGGCTGGCTACACACCCCCAGCTGGGAAGGGCTTGCCCCTCCGGACTGTGGCCCAGGAAGGCAAAGCATGTGAGGTACTTGTCACTCCCTCTAGGGGCTGCACTGGGTTTTCACATGAAGCTTACGGGATGGCATTTTAGTTTGTAGTAGGAGCAAGTTTGAGAAGTTCGTAGTTTGGCTTCTGTTCATAGCTGCAGGCTTTATTTTCTTCTGTCATTGCTGGGTCCTGGCCCACCTCTAACAATTACTGGGCCTGGGGCCTGAGTGCAAGTGGAGGCCCACATACCACACGTCTAAATATTTTAAAGTCATAAATCAAGCTAGCGAGCTGTTAGATGAAATATGTTCTATCCTCCCACGTTGACAAATATACCTTCAAAATGACAAAATAAAAAATATATGCAGAGTTATGGTTTTTATCTGACTGAAAGCCAGGAACTATCAAAAATGACTACTTTAATCATTATTATGCATGTCTTGGTGTTCTGTTAATGGGCCACAGATATTATAAATAATTCATAGATTGTTATATATTAGTTCCATTAAAATTTTTATGACCTTTAATTTCAGCAAAATGAATACTCATGTTGTTTGACACAAGATTTTTACTTAGTGTGTATTTTTTGGACAACAATGCCAAATTAGACAAACTTTCTTGACATACTGTAATTCTTACTTTGTAAAACTAATTCTAATTTTGAAAAACTATGCTTCCCTGAGCCAGTAGCAGCTATAATCCTCAATGAAGTTCCTAAAGCAGCAGTTAAATTTGCTAAGCATTTTAGCAGATGAACTAAGAACTTTGTATATCATGTTCAAATAGTAATGGCGTTATGTGATAAATAATCATTATTGCAGAATATATTCCAAAGTACAATTTCAACATAAAATCAGCATCATGTGTTACACATTGTCCTATATATGTATATGTTTAAGAGTAATATGAATTGTTTAATGTATTAGTTTTCTAGGGCTGCTGGAATCAACTCCCACAGCTGAATGGCTTAGACAAACATTTGTCTCCCAGTTCTGGAGGCTAGAAGTGCCAAGATCGAGACGTAGGCAGTATTGATTCCTTCTGAGGGCAGGGAGGAAGACTTTCTTCTGGTGATTGGCCAGCATTCTTTGGTTTGTAGAAACATCACCATAATTTCTGCCTTGATACTCACATGGCATTCCCCCTGTGTGTGTTTCTTTGAATTTCCTCTTTTTACGAAGACACCAGTCATATTGTACTAGCGCCCACCCCAATAACCTCACTTTAACTTCATTACCTCCGTAAAGACCTTATTTCCAAGTAAGGTCACATTCCAAGATACTGAGTATTAAGACTTCAACATATGGATTTTGGGGGTGTCACAGTTCCACCCTTAACACTTAATACTGCAGAATTTTTCTCAGCCATGTGAAATGCCTGCAAATATTACTCTAATTTCTGAGAACCTTAAGAAGCACTGATGTAGTATAAAGAAAAACAGGAAAATGGGTGCTTGGTAGTATTGGGAATGATACTTCATTGT
The DNA here is from genome assembly GCA_004026765.1 of Micronycteris hirsuta. Taxonomy (NCBI): domain Eukaryota; kingdom Metazoa; phylum Chordata; class Mammalia; order Chiroptera; family Phyllostomidae; genus Micronycteris; species Micronycteris hirsuta. The sequence goes on from PVJI01002402.1 coordinate 20,441, forward strand.
GTAAAAATCTATTGCAGCCCTGGTCACATAGCTCAATTGATTGGAGCATTCCCTGTATACCAAAAGGTTGTGGGTTTCATCCCAGGTCAGGGCACTTACCTAGGTCGCAGGTTCGATCCCTGATCGGGGCACATACAGGAGGCAACCAGTCAATGTTTCTCTCTTACACTGATATCTCTCCCCCACTTCCTCTCTAAAATCAGTAAACATATCCACAGGTGAGGATTATTTTTTTAAAAGATTATTACATTCCAACTGGGAGAAAGAATATGAAACATGATTAACTTGTTTTTTCTCTGGCTGAAGTGTGTTTGCCCCTGCCGTCCTTCCTGTGCTCCAAGCAATATCCATCACCTCCGCTGGCAGTGGCAGAAGACACACTCCTTCACAGTGCATGTTCTCGGTTGGCTTGTTACACTGACATAGGACAAGAGATGTAGAGAAGTGACCCCTGGGGCCAGCACAGTGTCAGTCCTGGAGTGGGTGGTAAAGGTTTTGCGTGCACCATGCCAGCACTGAGTGGCAGGGCCTCCTCACCCTCATTAAATGATTTCCTGTGTGCTCTTTGTATGTGGGCTCGGGGTGAGAGTTGAAATTCTTTTTCTTTCTCCTTCTCTTCCTCCTACTCCCTCTTCTCACTCTTTTATTTGCTTCCTCTTCTTCTTCCTCCTCCTCTTCCTCTACAGTTTATTAGATGTAGCTCACATAGCACAAAATTGTCCATTTGAAGTATAAAACTCGGTGTTTTTTAATGTATTCACAGAGTTGTATTACTAATATCTCTTTAAAATTTAATCTTTATTGTATTTTTCCATTACCATTTAGTCCCCTTATACCCCCTTCCCCCAGTAGTCACCACACTGTTGTCCACGTCCGTGAGTCCTTTTTCCCTTTTGCTCAATCCCTCCACTCCCTAACTTCCCCCTCCCAGCTGTTCTCTTATTTTAGAACTTTTAATCATCTCAAAAATAAACTCTTCTCAGCTCCTGATAACTTATAATCTACTTCCTGTCTACAGATTTACCTATTCTAGATATGTCATATAACTAAAATCATACTATACTTGTTCTTTTGTATCTAGCTATTTTTACTTAGAGTGATTTGGGATTCAACTACATTATAGCATGCAGCAGTACTTCATGCTTTTAATGGCTGAATAATATTGATAGCATGGCTACACCACATTTTGTTTGTCCATTTTTCTGTTGATGGATATTCGGGTAGCTTCCACTTTTTGCCTATTCTGAATAATGCTGCAGTGATCATTTCTGTATGAGTTTTTGTGGGGGGTGTGTTTTCAGTTTTGGGGGGTATGTACCTAGGGATGGAATTCCTGAGGCATATGGTAATTCTGTGTTTAACTTTTTGAGGAACTGCCAAACTGTTTTCCAAAGGGACTGCTCCATTTTACTCAGAGGAATGTATGTGGGCTCTAATTTCTTCACATCCTCTCCAATACACATTTTCCTTTTATTTACTTTTTATTATTATAACCACCCTAATGGTTGTAAAGTTGTATTTTATTGTCATTTTGATTTGCATTTTCCTAATGATGAATGACATTAAGCATCTTTTTATGTACTTGCTGGCCGTTTATATATCGTCAGAGAAATTTTTGTTCAAATTCCTTACCCATTTTTTTATTTTGTTACTTGACTTTTGATTCTTGAGTTGTAAGAGTTCTTTATGTATTGTGGATGCTGTACCCTTACCCAATACATGACTTAAAGATATTTTTCCCATTCTGTGACTGTCTTTTCATTTTCTTGACGGTGTTCTTTGAAACACAAGTTTTTGATTTTGATGATGTCCAGTTTTTCTTTTTGTTCGGTTGTTTGTGCTTTCAGGAAACCATTGCCTAATCCAAAAATCACAGAGATTTACTGCACTCTCTTCTTCTAAGAGTTTTAGTTTTATAGCAGAGCTGGGTACATATCGACCATGGTAAGATGATGTTTGAGGGTGACTTAAAGGACATGAATTCTAAATTCCTGATTGATATTAATCTTTTTTTTTAAGATTTTATTTATTTATTTTCAGAGAGAGGAGAAGGGAGGGAGAAAGAGCAATGTATGGTTGCCTCTCACATGGCACTCACTGGGGACCTGGCCTGCAACCCAGGCATGTGCCCCGACTGGGAATCGAACCGGGACCCTCTGATTCCCAGCCCATGCTCAATCCACTGAGCTACACCAGCCGGGCCTGATATTAATCTTTATGCTCCAAGATCAGTAAATTGGAATTCCTGGGAATTCTTAGAAATTTCTAAAATCATAAGATACTCATATTTACTTGCATGTTTCTAATTAATTATGATCTTCTATAATAATAAACAGCAAATCATTTTTCTCTAATGCTGAAAATTTTGTAAAATAAAATCCAGTATAGTTAAAAAGTTTTAGCTTTATAGTTTTAGCTCTTATATTTAGGTTTTTGGTCCTTTTTGAGCTAATTTTTGTATATGGTGTGAGGTAGGAATCCGGATTCACTATTTTGCATATGTAAATCCAGTCATCCCAACACCATTGGTGGAAAAAGTATTCTGTGCCCATTTAGTTTTCTTGGTGACCTGTTAAAAACCAACTAACCAAAAATGTATGTGTTTATTTCTGGACTGTCAGTTTTACAATTTTACTCATCGATATGTGTCCAACCTTATGCCAGTTCCTCAGAGTGTTTTGCTTTTTTTGGTTACTTTTTAAATTTATTGGGGTGATAATGGGTAATACGATTATATAGGTTTCAAGTGTACTGTTCCTCATAGTCTTTGTTTCTGTAAGTTTTGAAATCAGAAAACATAAGTCTTCTCCATCAGTCAGTGTTGCACTGGAAAAAATAGAGCCAGTAAAATTTTATATGCGTGCATATATAAAGAGATTTATTGCCAGGAATTGGCTTATGTGATTGTGTGAGCTGGCGAGCTTAGTTTGAAATCCACAGGGCAGAGTGTCGGGAGGGGCAGGCTAGACACCTCTGGCCAGATGCTCCTGCTGCATTCCACAGGTAGAATTTCATCTGCCTCCGGGAAACTTTCCTTCTGCACTTACAGCCTTTTGACTAATTGGATCAGGCTCAGTCTTTTATTTAGGATGCCCTCCTACAATTCATCAGCGGACTGTAGATGTTAATCCTGTCTACAAAGTACCTTCACAGACTGGAATTTGACTGAATAACTGTGGACTATAGCTTGCCAAGTTGACATACAAAACTGATCATCATATCCTCCAACATAGCTCTTTCTCAAGACTTTTTTTTTTTTTTTTGGCTATTCTGAAACCCCTTGCATTTCCATGATAATTTTGGGGTCAGCCTGTTAATTTTTGCCAAGAGTCCAACTGGGATTTTAATAGGGATTGCACTGAATTTGATCTACATTAACTTGGGGAATATTGCTATCTGAACAATATTAAATCTTTTAATCCATGAAATGGGGTGCCTTTCCATTTATTTAATTTTTTCAAGGATGTTTTATAGATTTCAGTTTACATATTTTTCTCTTTTTATATTAAATTTTTTCCTAAATATTTTGTTTTTCATGCAATTGTAAATGGAATTATTTTTCTTAATTTTATCTTCAGGTTATTTGTTGATACTCTGTACAGATACAACTGATTTTTGTATAGTATATTGGTCTTATACCCTGCAATCTTGGTAAACTCATTTATTAGCTCTAATTGTGTGTGTTTCTTAGGATTTTCTGTATACATAATCATGTCATCTGCACATAGAGATTATTTTATTTATCACTTTTCAATCTTGATGCCTTTTATTTATTTTTTTCTGCCTAATTACTGTGCCTCAAACCTCCAGTACAATGTTAAAGAGAAGTAGTGAAAACTGACATCCTGTCTTTTTTTCTAATCTTAAGGGAATGATTTGCTAGTTGTAGGTTTTTCATAGATGGCCTTTATCAGGTTGAGAAAGTTCTCTTCTGTTCCTATTTTGTTGAGTGTTTTTATTATAAAAGGGCATTGGATTTTGTCAAATGCTTTTTCTGTGCCTATTGAGATGATTATGATTTTTCTGTCCTTCATTATATTAATGTTGTGTATTACATTGATTGATTTTTGATGTTAAGACAAGTTTACATTCCTGGGGTAATTTCTACTTGGGCATGGTGTATATTTCCTTTTTATACGTTGCTAGATTCAGTTTGCTAGTATTTTATTGAGGATTTTTGCATCTGTTTATGAGAGATACCAGTCTGTAGTTTTCTTGTGATGTTTTTGCTTAGTTCTGATACCAAGGCAATACTGGCCTCTGACAATAAGTTGGGAAGTATCCTCTCATCTTCTATTTTTGGAAGAAGAGTCTGTGAAGGATTTGTGTTAATCTTTAAATGTTTGGTAAAATTTACCAGTAAAGCCTTTTGGGCTTGAATTTTTCTTTGTGGGAAGTTTCAAAATTACTAATTGGACTTCTTTACTTCTTTTAGGTTTACTTAGATTTTCTATTCTTCTGAGTAAGTTTTTGTAGTTTGTCCATTTCACTTAGATTATCTAAATTGTTGGCGTAGAGTTGTTCATAATTTCTCTTATCATTCTTTTAATTTTTGTAATATAAGTAACTATGTTTCTTCTTTTATTTCTGATTTTAGTAACTCGTATTTTCTTTTTTCTTTTATTGTTCAAACTAGCTAGCCTAGCTAAAGGTTTGTCAGTTTTATGGATTTTTTTCAAAAAGCTATTTTTTATGGAAAAGTAGGCATTTAAATAATGTAATGTACCAACTCTCGAAGTCAGAACACCTCCTCTCTAATGTCGCTGTCGTTGCTGTTTGCCTGGTGACTTTCCTGAACTAGGTCACTGTGGTCTGAACCCCTGTCCTGAGCAGCTGCTGACCTCTCTGCTCAGTTAGCTTCGTGACCAGATAACAGTTGGGGAGACATCTCCTTAAACCAGGAAGTCTTACACCCTTTGTCTCGAGGTCCCATGTGCGCTTTGGGGCATCCCTTCAGCATTCCAGCAGTTTATAACTCTGCCTTTGCATTCATTCCCTGCATGAGCAGGGCCCCCAGGTTAGCCAGAGGTGAGAGATTAGGGCACGAACCCAGCCCCACACAGGAACAGGTTCTTCTCTATCCCCAGAAATATGTGGCAGTTTTTCAAAGCCCCTGTGGACAGTCTCATTCCTTAGATCCTTCCTTTGAAATTTTGAGCTTTTGGCCAGGCTCTTTTTTTTTTTTCCCAATTGGTATTGCTACCCCAGGCTACTATGAGAATTTGTTTTTTTTAACAAATGACCTGGGACTAAGGCTTTCCTCACTGAGAGGCTCTGAGTCCCGCCAGATGAAGATAAATCCCGTGAATGGGATTTTTCCAAACTGCTGCTAGCCAGGTCAGAGTGTGCCAATTCTTGGAGACGGGGCTTTTGAAGCGCTTCAGGCTCTGCCTCCTCCAGTGACTGCTAGGCTGCTGGTTTTCACAGCAGCTGTGGAGGGGAAGCTGCTGATGTTCAAGGTCACTGCAGGATGCGGGAAAGGGAGGTGGGAACAGGGCAAGATAAAGTTCCACAGAACTCCGTCGTTACTAAATTCTAGCCTCAACCACCGCCCCCAGCCCTTTTAAATAAATGCTCCTCAGAGTGTTGCAAGCCTTTGGCTAATTTCCAGAGTTCTGAAAATGTTTATTTTTTCACTTTTCCCCCCAGTGTTCTTATATGTAGCAACAGATTTTTGGCAGTCGTTACTCTGTCATTCCATATTTCCCACTTCCACAGGGCCTTCTTGTCCACATCTAAGGACAGTCCTGGGCGGATGATGCCTTAGAAGGCCTGTAAGGCCTGAGGTCATTGTTCTTTATGAAGCTTCCCTTTGTTGAACCTCTCACCCAAAATAGGACAATGTATTGCGATTCTTTATGTGCACCACCTTTCTTGTCCAAAGCAGCAATCCACGGAAGATGTTTGAGCCCCTTTATCAGAAAGGCTCATAAAGGTTAAATGGCTTTAATTGGACCTAGTTTGTATCTGATTTCTTCAGTTTTAATCTTTTGGGATCATTAGGTTGATTAATTTGACCCTAGTGAGGCCTGGTGTATCAATATTGTATTGTTCATGTTTGCTCGAGGCTTTTTCCTGGTATATATCTTGAGCTTTCCGAAGCAAACAGATCCAATCCAACTGACACTAAGCATTCATTCAGTTCAATAGATTTTTATCAGTCACCTACAAAATGCCAGGCTCTCGGCCACACTGTGGAAACTACAGAAAATAAACTTTGCCCTCAAACTGCTTGCTCACCATGCGGGGGCTGGGAAAAAAGCAGGCCGTCCATAGCATCAGAAAGTGCTCTCAGCCTCCCTCCGCCCCTGCCCCCAGCTCTGTGCTCTAAGCCACCGCCATACCTTGTCCGAAATTCTACAGCAACATTAGTACTGTTTTTTCTTCTTCCACCCTGATCTCCTACAGATTATTTCTCATTAAAGAAGTCAGAGTGAGCTTTTAAAAATATCTTGGGCATATATTCTTTTAAATTAGTGTCTAGGGTTTTTTTTAATTTTTCTGGGTATGTATACACACCCAGAAGTGGAATTGCTGGGTCATAAGGCAGCATTATTTACAATAGCCAGGATGTGGAAGCAACCCAAGTGCCCATCAACAGATGAGTGGATAAAAAATGTATCCATAAATACAATGGAATATTGCTCAGCCATAAAAAAGAGTGAAATCTTACCATTTGTGACAGCATGGCAGGACTAGAGCAGGGCCCAATCCCTGGACCACTGTCTGTGGCCTGTTAGGAACTAAGTGACACAGCAGGAGGTGAGCAGGAGGCAAGTGAGCAAAGCTTCATCTGTATTTACAGCAGCTCCCTATTGCTCTCATTGCTGCCTGAGCTCCCCCTCCTGTCAGATCAGTGGAGGCATTAGATTCTCATAGGATCACGAACCCTGCTGTGAACTGCGCATGCGAGGGATCTTGGTTGCGCACTCCTTATGGGAATCTAATGCCTGCTGATCTGAGGTGGAGCTGAGGTGGTGATGCTAGCACTGCAGAGCACCCATAAATACAAATTATCATTAGCAGAGAGGTCTGACTGCACAGAGACCCTGGTAAATCGATTGCAGACTCATATCAAAAGTCTATCAGTGAATGTCAAGTGACAATTAAGCTGTATCTGGTGGCAAGCTTTATAGTGGCAAGTGAGTTGATGTAGTTCAATTGTAAAGCTGCACCTGGTGGCAGGCTTTAAGGCAGAATCTACAATACTTTAGTCCATGCATGGCTCGCCCATTATTTTTTTTAGCACTTCCATCCTCGCCTATTTCCTGCACTATGAATTTGTCTCAGTCAGTTTTGGTAAGCCCACATGCTAACCCTAGCATGTAGTGAGTTGTATAATTATTTCATTATATATTACAATGTCATAATAATAGAAATAAGTGCACAATAAATGTAACATGCTTGAATCTTCCTGAAACCATCCCCCCTCCCCACCCTAGTCCATGGAGAAATTGTCTTCCATGAAACTGGTCCCTGGTGCCAAAAAGGTTGGGGACCACTGACCTAGAGGGTATTATGCTAAGTGAAATAAGTCAGTCAGAGAAAGACAAGTACCTTATTAGATGTATATGTGGAATCTAAAGGACAAAATAAATGAACAAAACAGAAACAGATTCATAGATACAGAGAACAGACTGATGGTAGCCAGAGGGAGGAGGTTGGAGGGATACTGGGTGAAAAAGGTGAAGGGATTAAGAAGTACAAATTGGAAGTACAAAATAGTCATGGGGATGTAAAGTACAGCATAGTAAATATAGTTAATAATATTATAATAACTCTGTGTGGTGCCAGGTAAGTATTAGAAATATCAGGGGAAACACTTTGTAAAGTACATGATTATCTAACCAATATACTGTACACTTGATGCTGATATAAAATAATATTGAATACATTCTAATTGAAACTCTAATTGAAAAATAAAATTTAGAAAACATTAAAAATTAAAACTATCTTCTGCCCTAATATTAGCCCCCTCACCCTCTAGGTCTTCCCTTTTGGAATAGATCCCCAGCACCTTGCCCTGGCTTTCCTATAAGGCCCCCTACTTACCTCTGTGGCCTCCCCTTGTCCTGCTCCCACCTTGGTCACTCAGCTCCAGCCATGTCGGCTGTGTTTCTGTTCCCGAGACCCCCAAGCTTATTCTGAAGCCTTGGGATTTCTGTGCTATACCTTCTCTACATCTGGAGGATTTTGTTCTGAGGTCTTTCCATGACTCCCTCATTCTTGCCGTTCAGATCTCACCTAAAATACCACCTCCTCAGAAATGACCCTTGAATCTAAAGTAGCACCCAGTCTTTTTCTATTATATAACCCTGTTTCATTTGTATTAGGGTATTTGTCACTAAATAAGCTTCATGAGGTCAGGACCTGGTCTATTTCATGTACCATTTTATCCCCAGTCTTAGAACATAGCCAGCATTTAGTAAATATTCATGGAAGGGAAGGAGGGTGGGTGGGTTGGAAGAAGGAAGGAAAGAAGGAAGGAAGGAAGGAAGGAAGGGAGGGAGGAAGGAAGGAAGAAAGGTAAGAAGGAAGGAAGGAAGGAAGGAAGGAAGGAAAAGAAAGAAAAAAGGAAGGAAGGAGGGAGGAAGGGAGGAAAAGAAAAGCCGACATCTAAGGGTCCTCTTCTATAAGATGGTAACAATAGTACCTATCTCAGGATTGTCATTAGCAGTAATGAGACAGTGAATATAAAGTACTTAATACCTGGTAGATCTCAATAAATATTCCTCAAATGAATGAGGCAGTATTTGTTGACTTGATTATCTCACCTGTCTTATGACATATGAAAAATCCTAGTATAGGGCCTGGCATATAATTAAGTTTCATGAATTTAAGTTGTATTTCTTTTCCTTCATCCTCTGAGGGCTCCTTCAGAAGTCTATAAAAAGGGCACCGGGGACAAAGGTATCTATCTGAGAGGGTTGTTGTGGAGATTAAATGAAATAATAAGAATGTGTGTTAGGAACATAACACTGTACTTGGCACATACTAGGAGTTTAATAAGGTTATTGACATCATCATCATCATCCCTATCATCACCACCACATCATTATCATAATTATCACTGTTATTTGAGTGAAGAGATTGTGCCTCTTTCCAGCCAGAGTCTTTCTGGACCACATTCCCTGCTGTAACCCCCAATAAGAGACTTTGAAGCTTTTATTCCTTTTTCTCTTATTGGCCTTTGGCTAATGTCCCTTTCTGCAGAAAGACAAAGTGACCAGCTTTTGAAGAATTCTTTCCTTCTCTTATCTGTTTCCAAGTCTCAGCCACAGTGAAGAAGTGTAGCTGGGGCCCAGCCCAGGAAGTGATAATGTAATTTTTCAACTCAAGATAAACTCTAGGATAACTTTCAATGCAAATACTCAGGCAGTTAGTTCAGAGGCGGAGGTGCCTTGCAGAGGGGAGACCAGGAAGTCACTCAGCAGCTGGGCCAGGACACAGGAGGCCAGTGAAGTAGCTAACCTCTGTGTCTTCCTCCAACTGCCTGAGGCTCAGCAGGAAGCAGAGAAGGGGCAGATGGAGGGAATGTGGAGAGATTAGATAAGAAGGATTTCCCAATCCCAGTGGGGGATAGTTCTAAAAGGACAGAGGGTTGAAAAGCCAAGCTCTGATATCCCAGTCTACCCCCATCACTCAACAATTCCCACTGAATGAATAGGGTGTGGAAAGCTTCCAATTAAAACGATACTTGTGAATATTGGCAAACATATCTTTGTGTGCAGGGCACAAAGAGAAAAGAGGGAAGATAAGTACTTGCTTTCTAGAAGCACAGGTTCTGAAAGCTTGTCCACCAGGCCATGAGCCTCTCAGTCTGTAGGTTAGTCATGAAAGTATCTCCACACCTCGCATGGCACCTAGTACACAGTGGATATTCAGCAAATGTGTGTTCAATTGAACATCCAAGAGTCCCTGTTCTGAATCTTTTCTCCACATATGACAAGTTTTTTTTAAATTACTTTACTGTTGTTCAATGACAGTTGTCTGCATCCTCTCCCCTCCCCTCCCCCCAACCCCCTCCAAACCCACCTCCCTCCCCGAGACAAGTTTTATTCATTTGCTCAACACGCTTTTATCAAGCCCCTTCTCTGTTCTAGGCCTCTGATTCTTAGAAGCTGTTTTTAAGTCATACATGTGGGTGCCAGGCAACACAAGCGATCTAAAATTCCTTATCGTACCTCATTTCCACTTTTCCTTTCTGCGTTTATGAATATTAACACCAGCTTCTGCTATTAGTTACAGAGCAAGTACTTTTGAAGCATTCACCCAACTCTGGCTATGGGTGAACAGCATAATCGGAGTGTGGTTTAGAGCACTGCCTCTCAAATGGTAATGCGTGTAAAAGTCACCTGGGGATGCTATTAAAGAGCGGGTCTGGATGGAGCCCGAGACTCTGCATTTCTAGCATGTTCCCAGCAGGTGCTAGTACAGCTGGAGGCAAGGATTTAGACAAAAGGCACAGGTCTGGGTCCTAGTCTTTCTCCATCACTCACTAGCCAGTGAACCCTGGACATATGGCTTACCTTCTTTAGATCCCAGTTCCTTTATTTGTGAACTGAAGAACTTGAATTCAGTGTCATCAAAGAATTATTTTAACGTTAAATTTTGTGACTCATTGAAACTGATTTTGCTGTTCTCTTTATTACAGTAAGACCTCTTCAAGTTCTGGATTTCATGCAGTTTGCTCTTGGGCTCTCTTTCTCTGCTCTGAGGTGTTAGTAGTCCTCGTTTATCCATCATGCGCTTCCATCCTGCCCATTCCGAGCATGGTGTTGTACAGTTAGATTAGTCAATGGCAATGAATTTACCGAGAACTCCCACATGGGAAGCCCCTGCCATCATGATCACCAGATTCTGAAGGGGCATGATGTTGTGCCTTCCGGGGTCAAGCAGGTATAACTCTGCACTTTGCTGGTCAGTAGCAGGCTCTGTTTGCCTCCTAGTAAACAGAACAGCCTTTCCTCCCATATTTCTTCACTAGGCTCTTGTAGGCTGAGTGCCTCTGCATGAAGTTGAGCGAGGGGTTCGAGGCTGGAGGCTGTAGGATGTAGTGGTGGACACAGCCCTCTGATGTCTTCACGTGGATGTTTTTAAAGTGCTGATCTGATGATCTTGTTGCCTCACTAGCAGGCCCTGAAGGCTGATGGGAAAATTAAAGGCGCTGGTTTGCATATGTTAACTTGCACATACAGGTTCATTATTAAATCACACACTCACGGAGCTTTCTAAGGGAAAAAGTCAAATCTTACAACAAACAATTAATGAAATGTTATGAATAAACTTGACTGCCCTAAAAGGTAGCTAAGCACAACTGGTCAGTTCTTTGCATAATTGACATAGTTTGCATTTGAATTTTTCAACCTAATGTTCAGATTTCTTCTTCTCTCCTTGGTCTCTGGTCTTTGGTGTTTATAATCAGTGTCACTGTTGACAATTTCTTGTTGCTTCTCTCTCTCTCTCAAACTCACACACACATATGCATTCATGCTTAAATATGCTCCCAAAGCAACACCCAGGGTCCCATTACCTCACAGTGCTTTTCAACTCAAAGTATACATTAAAATCACCCAAGGAGCTTTAAAACTTACTCATACCTAGGCTCCTTCCCAGACAAATTAAATCAAAATCTCTTAGGGTGATACCCAGACATGATATTTTATCAAATGACCCCAAGTGATTTTATGTACACGCCACCAGATTTGAGAAGTACCCTCTCAATCCTCCTTCTTGCCTGAAGGAGACATGCATTAGGTTGCCCAGTTCTAAAATATTATAGATACCAGAGGACTTGAAGCAACAGAAACTCTGAGCCAAGATAATCACATGCCCCCTGCACCATCAGGGTCCAAACAAGAAAGCAGAACCAACTCTGAGAATTTAACCCAGGGGAGTTAATGTACGGAATTGGTTACAGAGGTCATGGAATTGCAGAGAAGACAAACAAGGGATGGCGTTGCTACTTAAATATCAGCAACAGATGGAAACCGCAACCACGCCTAGGCTGAAGGGACAAAGAGAAGGGGTGGTTTTTACTGGAGCCTAGGGGTAGGGTCATCTGTGGAGGCTGGAATGATGGCAAGCCTGTTCTGGGGCACCGGAGCCATGAGAAGGTATTCTCACTCATCCCCCAAGACTGAAGGAAGGCAGAGAAACAATTTGGCTTCAAGTCACCTGATACGGGAAGCCTGAGAATTGCAGCTGCAAAGGTCACTTCCCTGGTGGATGCTGAGCAGGGCGGGGGAAGGGCAGTGAATGCTGCTGAAAGCACGGGGGCCCAGCCCCCACACCCGTACCCCAGACTGACTTCTGTGCTGCTAGAAAGCTTGGGGTGGAGGCGGGCTAGGAGGAAACTAAGGCAAAGGCAGTGTATTCAAAGTTGCGACCCTGCCCAGCCTTCAGCTGGAACTATCCAGTGGGCAGTTTGGGTTGTAGAACTGGGACCGAGGCAGAGGTCAGAACTGAAGGGGCACACGTGGTGGACATTTGGCCCAAGCCAATGAGCACAGGGGTGAAGGGGGGAAATTCCCAAGAGAGATTGTAAAAGAGACAAGAATAAATCCACTTATATTTGTATGACTGTTTATAATTTTCAGAACATGTTTTTCTTATATCTTTTGATCTTAGAGACATCTAAGAGCTTTGAGAAGATAGCTCAGTGTTTTACTTGCCTGTCTAGGAAAAAATGGAAAATTTAATAAATTATTATGTCTGTGCTCTTTCTTATCATAACAAATTCTTTTTAATTGTGTAAAAGGTGCTCTGGGTCTAGACCTCAATATTTATGAACTCTCGGAGGCTAGACACAAGGACAGAAGACTTCTAGAAATTTGTTTCTTGAGACACTAAGGACAGAATTTGCTAACTGTTGTAAACACTTAGTAGGTGCTGTTCTTTGCCACGCCTCATGGTACTGCCTTCTAAATCTCCACTCAATTCTGCATCAGTCACATGCCTTCACTTTAAATGTAAAAACTCATCTCTAGTGACTTTTTTAAACTAGAAAAATGAATTAACTATTATAATGAAAATAACAGTATTTCAGTTTAGTTATCAGCTATGATTCACATAGGTTTCACCATAACTCGTACTGTCTGCATAAAATACTCAAATACCTTACAGTGTTACATGGTATATAGAAAAAAATCACTTGAACTGAGTCAGTCTGTTTACACCTCATAGACTAGTGATGTGTTAATATTTCACATTGGAAACAATGCACTCTCTTGACACATGCAGTATAATAAAAGAATAAAATCTTCGGTGATGCCCCAGTTAAAGTAAAATGTAGTCTTCCCAGAGCAATAAAGTTGTGTTTAGCAGAAAAAAATATATTTTACATCACTTCAGTTTTTAATGTACATTTATTAAAGTTAAGTAAAATTTAAAATTCATTTTATTAATTGCACTAGCCACATTTTTAAGTATATTTTATTGATGATGCTATTACAGGTGTCCCAATTTTCCCCCTTTGCCTTCCTCCTCCCGATAACCCCCTCCCTCCAGCAATCCTCCCCTTAGTTCGCTGAGTGCATGGGCCATGCCTGTGTTCTTTACCTGTTCTATAGCTACACATGGTGCACGGTTGCCACACTGGACAGCACCCCTTTGAATCCAGCTAGACCATAAACTCAGAAGCATCCTCAGTCATGTCCCTCTTGTTCATTGCTGATTCCCAGAGCCTGGCAGAGCCTGGTGCACGGTAGCAGTTGAGTGACACTTTGTCCCATTCAAATTAAATGATGGGTTTAGCACAGCAACTGGTACTTAGTAGGCCTCCGTTGAAGAATTGATTGAATGAATGATGTGCCACTTTTTCACTCACTCACCAGTGCCCTGAGCTTTGGGCAGCCACCGCCCTTCAGTGAGCCCACTCTTCACTGGTGACTCAGAAAGGCAGGGGACATCCACCTCGTGGCAGCGTTGCAGACAGTCCTCAGAGCCCCTCCTACTACTGTCCAGCCCATCTCATTGAATTCAGGAAAACAGTCAAGAAGTGAGGGTTTCTAACCCTGAAAAAGTACTCTGATGGTAAGAGCACAGGGAGATTTGATGTTTGGGGCGGGGGGCGAAATGAGAAGCATGCTGATAAACTGGGAATTTGGATGAGGCCTCGGTTTTGAGGTTGGAAAGACGTGTGAGACATCTTCCAGCACAGAGCACCCCCCTCCATCCCCAACCACATGCCCCCTCAGTTCTGTTTCAGAGAGACTTTCCTTGGCTAAAGCACTACAGAGCTCCCAGCTTCTCCAGAATGGCATTTTGAATCAGTTTAGGGCTAAAAATAAGAGCTCAAAAAACCCAGATGGGCAGATGTCAAAACAGCATTCAGCAGGTGCCATTTCCTCTTGGTTGATCATCCTGATGAAAGATAAAGGGTGAAATGCAAAGAGAAGCTCCACAAAGTTGCAAAGTGAAATGATATTCTTTTAGATTAGGGCTCATTTTGAAACAGTCCTCCTCGAGGCAGGCAGAGCCTGCAGAGAGTCGGGGCAATGGGAAGAGGTGGTGCACTCCCGTATGTGAAGCCAGCACAGCACAGCACAGTGACTGGGAGACCTGGGATTTGAGTAGGTCCCTTGCTCCGCCTACACCTAGCTCCCTGGGACATCTTCCTCACTTTTGCTGCCTTTTTTTATTGTGGCAAAATATGCATAACATAAAATTTACCACTTTAACCATTTAAGTGTCCATTCACAGTGCAGCTACCACCATTATCTAATTGCAGACCATTTTCATCACCCTAAAAGGAAACCCGTACCCATTAAGCCGTCGCTCCCATCTCCCCCTGACGCCCGGACTCCCAGCCCCTGGCAACCGCTAATCTGCCTTCTGTCTCTGTGGATTTGCCTCTTTTGGACATTTAGTGCAAATGGAATCATGGAGTATGTGGCCATTTGTCTGACGTCTTTCATTTAGCATAATGTTTTGGGAGTCCATCCATGTGGTAGCCTGTATCTTCCTTGTTTTTTGATGACCTGGAGAGACTTCCTGGCATGGTAACACAGGCCTGGCATAGGAGCCATGCAGACCTATGAACCTGAATTCCAGGCTTCTTTGAGTTTCAGTTTCTTAAGCAACCAAATGAGAATGTTCTGAGATGTACACCTCAGGAGTCCTTGGGAGAGTTCATTGGCTAATGATGAACTATTCTTTTGTTAATTTAGCAAATATTAATTGAACAACTACTGTGTGCCATGCCACGGCTTTTGAGAATACATTGGTGAAAAACACCAGGCAAGTTCTTTGTCCTGGTGGCACTTGGCTCTAGTGGGAGAAATAGATAATAAGCACAGAAACAAGTAAGTATAATAGGGAGAAGACTGAATGATGTGTGATTGTCTGGGGGTAGGAAAGGGCTGCTTTTAACAACAGCCTAGTGAACAACAGTTTTCTCGGAAGGAGTTGACATTTGAGCTGACACCTGAGGAATGGAATGAGCCAGCCAGCGAAGAGCTGGGGGAAGAAAGGCTATTGTAGTCAAAAGAACAGTAAGCGCTCAGGCCCTGAGTGGATAAGGGTTTGGCACAATCACGGGATAGAAAGAAGGTGGATGTGGCTGCAACTGGGTGCGTGAGAGATGGAAGGAACGATGTGAGGTTGGAAAGGTGAGCAGGAGCCAAATCTGGCAGTAGTGTGTGGACATGGGAGGGTTTCAGCAAAAGGAGGGACATACTTTAATTTACAGTCAGAAGGGCACCCTGGCAGCTGAGAAGAAGCTGGGGAGGGTGTGAGCAGAGGCTGGAGGACTAGTAAAGAGGTGTTTGTATCTGTCCATGTGAGAAGAATAGGTGGTTTGGTGACTTGGGCTAGGATGGAAGTGAGTTGTAAAGAAGTAAGAAGAGCTGAGATGGCCTGGAGAGGAGGCAAGTGTGAAGGATTAAATCACTGGAAACAAACAGAATAAATGACATCAAATTTAAAAGGAATGCAAAATGCCTAACAGCCTAGGATGGAGCTGGCATTTAACTCATGTCCCGTTGCTCACCCCCACTTGTACATCCCCATGTGCACACACGGAAACTTGGTGGCTCTGTAACAAAGCCTGCTGTGAGTCTCACCTCATCTGGATTTTGCTGTTAGGAATGAGTGGGATCTACATATGCATATGTCTGTGATTTTCATGGGATAAAGAGAGTATGCTACCTTTCTCTACTCAACTGGGACACTTGGCCCCGTACAATGGCCTTGGCCTTCGGCAGGTAATGAGATGGAGTACTGTGTGACGCTGCACTTGGCCCTGTGCTAGGAGAGGAGGCACAAGCCAGTAAGAGAGGTATTCCCCCCTTGTTGAGCCGCTAGAGCCCAGTGTGAAGGGGGTTCCCTTCGTCTGCTCTCCATTTGTGCTTCCCGAGTTTACACTGTGTTGTGATCGATGGTTAATTCTCTGAGCAGGACCGCTCATCTTTGTGTCCGCTGCCCCTGGTGCAAGAGGGCACGTGATTGATATCTAAACAATCAGGGAGTGTGTAGCAGAACACACCAGTGCTGCCTAGCTTGGAGCAGAGAATCTTCTGGGGTTATAGAATAACCTGTGCGTTTTTCTCTTCTGTGGTCAAAATAGCATTTACTCAAAGGATTGTGAGGATTAAGAGTGATAATGTGTGTAATTTATTTAGCACCGTGCTTGGCACATAACAAACCCTCGATGGAAATTTTCTATTACTCCTATTATTAGGGGTCTGCTTTCTGTGGCTTCTTCTTTCGGAGTTGTTGTGTATAAATGGCCCATGGGGACTCCTTTTGGGATCCTGGATTATGAGGGGAATATGGGCCAATCTCCAGGAAAGAAGGGCCCTCATCCCCGAAAAGGCCCTCCAGTTCTCACGGTCACTAGGGACTTGGAAGTGGAGTTAATAAAGTGCCTTAGGTTTACTGCCAGGTCCTTTATAGGCTGATTTTCTGCGTATTGTACACCAGATGAGACATAAGGGATTGCAAATGCAAATAGAAAGTGGGATATTGTTAGCCAGGGCCAATATAAATATGTTTGTGGGGGAGGGCAGAACAAAGGCCTGAAGGTCTGATGTTGACAGAAACCATGTTATTGTTTAATATATGACTTCATCCTAGTAAAAATGATAGTTCCCCCAGGCCTGCCAGGGAATGAGAGAGCTGGGTTCTCTGTACCTACACATGGCCGGAACCTCACAGGGGGCTGGCAGCCTGCATGTGACCTTGACCCAGCCCCTGCCCCCCGAGGCGTTGTGGTGTGTCTAAGCGGGGAGGTCTTAGTAAATGGTGTTCCCCTTAAAGTTTGGAGCCCAGCTTTAGAGTTTTTGGTAAGGCACCAGTTTCAGCAGAGGTCTCCACAGGGAGATTCTGTTCTCTGTTCTCCCTAAAGTCGATTTAGAAAACAAATGAATCCCCATAGAGTAGCTGTGATGAATAAACAGGATAAATAAAATAGACAAGATTTAAAAGAAATGCTAACTTAAAGAGAGCCTTTGGTATTTGCACTAATCTCACCTGCCTGTGTGTGCCTTTCCTCCCCAACACAGAAAACACTGCACTTCCCCGCTCCATTTCCAGCCTCTCCCCTCCTCACCCTGTCCTCGCTTGCCTTAGCTAACCTCCTTTATGCAAAGCTGTTTTATTTCATTAGGCCCTTTCCATGGTGTGTAAAGGTTGCTGGGCTAAGAAAGTAGAAGGCCAGGAAAGCCTACAAAAAGACTGGCCACTTGAAGTCCTTATTCTTGCCCAGCCAGCCAAAAGATCCCAGCTGCTCCTCTGCCTGCCCCTCCCCCACCTTCCCCATTAGTTTACCCATTTCTTCCATCATAATAATAAGCAGAAAGAAGGAAATGCCAGGCTTTCATGGCACAGGTGGAGCCTCCGTGAGCACCGAGGGGAAATTCTAAAGCAGTGAGCCGAAGCGTTTATTCAACATCATGAACACTGGGACCCAGGAACTGGACTTGGTGAAGCTTTCCAGTTTGCCACTCTCCTTCCATTTTCTTCCCCTGAAAGTTTCCACTGGAAATTCCCCAAGCTTTGGTTTGAATGCTTGGCTCTGTAATCTTGGAGACGTTCAGCATATACCCCACAATTAAGACTTTGCAACTCCACGCAGTGTTTCTTAAGAGAAAGTTGGATGCAATTAGATCATTTGAAGATGGATTAGCCTGCCGTCTGCACAATATTAAGAAAAATCACGTTGGCAAATGACGGGGCCTCTTTGAAGAGCTCTGAAGGAAAGCCACTAATGAGCTCTACACTGGGTTCCCCCCCCCCGTTCCCAAAGGGTTAACACAATTTGTGGGAAAGGAAAAAAATTCCCTGTGGTATTAAAATGCTGTCTCAGAGATTTGTAAGCTCTCCTTTGTAGCTCTGCCCCCAGGCCTGGCTCACTTCTGTTGAGATCAGGTTAATAAGAACGCTGTTGCTGCCTGGCAGTTCCTAATGGGGTTTCAAGTCTGGAGCCTGACCAGTGAAGAACAGTTATTATCGTTATTATTATCATTATTATTAAAGTGCTGAGGAATTTGATTCAATAAGGTGAGGGACATCTGCTGTTCTTGCTTGCCCAGTGTCCATCCATCCTTCTTCTGACAAGAGCAGCTTGCTTCTCCTTTGGGAAAAACTGCCTCCCGTCTACTCTTGGGCCCGGCGGAGCTGGCCCTATGCCCAAATTGGAGTGACCGCATGGCCAAGCAGCTGTGCAGTGGCTGTCTTTGAGGATCTAACCCTGCCCCCAGCCTCTGGACTTGTCAGTTACACAAGCCTATAAACACCTTTTTCTCTACTCCCCCTTGTTTTTGTTTGTTTGTTTCAGCTTCTGCCAGGTGGAGTTAGGTTTTCTGTCACCTGCAACTAAGAGTCCTGATTAAAACAAAACTAGAGGAACTCACTATGCGAGGCACTCTGAAGGGATGACACAGAAACCCGGGAAAAAGGGTGTTACTCTTCGGAACCACAAACCTTAGAGAATCAAGTCTTGGGTACATTAACTATTTAAAAGAGTAAACAATGTGGAGTATAATTAAATGAGAGGGAAAATAGGTTCTGTGGGAGTCAAGAGAGAAAGAAACTGGTGTGGGTGGTGGGGCTTCCTGGCAGAGGCTGAACTTGAACTGGGTCCTGAAGGATGGAGAGGCTCAGGTGAGACCTTCAGGTGTCGTGCTCTGCACAAGGCACTGGGAGAGCTCAGTGAAAAGGAAGATCTGCTGTGAAGAAGAGGTGGGGAGTGGATTTTGACACACAGTCGGGGCAGAAGCTGCGTGTCACAAGTTATTGAGTGAGTGCTTATCGGGGTCCCCAGGCACGGTGCTCAGTCAGCTCCTGGCGAGCCTCACCTCCTGAGTCCTCCCAATAGCCAGGGCTTAAACAACGTTTGCAAAATCTGATTTGGGGTGATGTTTTCATTCCTGTGCTTAATCAAAAATAGGCCTTATTAGAACTCAAATTCACTGTCCGATGAGATCTGGGTGTATTACCAGAACATTCTCGGGAAGTAGAAGTTATGAGTTCTGATTTCTTAATACACATCTTACATTTTTAAAATTTAATATAGTCATACTGCAGAGCTTTCAGCAAGTAGATTAAAAGAAAAAAAAATGTAGACACAACCCCACCCCTTACAACACAGCCATGGTTTCCTAAGGAAGAGCGAGGGTAAGAGCATCTGCTCCCGGCCTCGTGGGTCATCCACAGTGTGAACTTGGGCAAGCTGGTTACTTTGCCTTCCGTCAGCCCTGGTTCGCTCATCCACCCTTATGGGATGTTGACAGAGGCTTCTTCTTAGAGTTTCTGGTAAGGATTAAATGAGATAATTCACACTTTATAGAGCACCTGGCACATACACACAGTAATAACTGTCATTAATGCCTTTCAGTCATGTCCCCCGTACCTCCTCCACAGCATTGCAATACATGTGCAGGCACAGGGCTTTCATCTTTTTTCACTTAATATTGTACCTTCAGTGTTTTCCATTCAGTAACATCATCTCCCTCTCTCATTACTGATGTGTATATCCTCCAGACGAGAATCGTTGTAATTTACCGACTTGTCCTCCTCCTGCCCTGCCTTTTAACATTCGTCAGCAATGCTGCCCTTTCCACCTTGGCACCTACGATGTGTGGTTCTTTCTGAGAGTTCTAGTCTCCGTGCACTCTTTCTTTGAGCTCAGACTGTGATTCTGCCCACGCCTTTGCAGGCAGTAGGGAGGATGAGTGACACCCAAATTAGCAAAGACCTTTGACAAATTGTGGATTATGCTGGTTTGATGGAACGCCACAGGAAGAGATGATCGTCATTATTTTTGCATCAGTGAATTCCCTCTGGTGGGATCACCTGTGCTTCCTCTTCCAGGTGCTTTTATGGTGAGTCTGAGTGTCAGCTTAGTCTCCCTGCCTTCTTGCAGAGGAGGCGGGGGGAATCCCAGTACCTTTTAGCTGGAAGTTATTCCCCAGTTTCCTGAATCATTTCTTGGAGTAGGATGGATTCTGCAGAACAATTTGGGGCCGTCTTTCTGTTGCAAATCAAAGTGTTAGCCTCTTATTTGGGACTTTAGAGCAAGGGTTTCCCAAGTACTTTGAAATTGGACCCTCCTGCACACACCTGGAGTTACCAGTAAGCCTGGCCGGCAGATCCCTTGGCTGAGGGACACACAAAGCTAAGGGGCAAAGGTGAGCTTTTCATTTCTTTCCCAGGCTCCAAAATTCCTTTGAAATCTTTGTTATCTGCACCATCAGAGATCATGCAAACAGCTTGAGGAAATCCTAAAATTGTGTTTGCTCCAGATAAGCATTTGGGTCAAAGGAAAGATCTTTGCATGCCTCCCCGATGGATAGAATCTTGTCTCAGTTTTGAAAAGGCCTCGAGGAGCAGAAAATGGCATTTAGCATTTATATTGTACATTGAGAAATAGTTTCTAAAGGCAGACTAGCAAAGAAAAACACCCTAAAGCAGTGTCACTATCCTGGAAATCTCAGAGCCCATTATCTACAATATTTCAAAAGTCCCACCAGCAACTATATATTCTTATTTTTTTTTAAAGCTTAGGATGACTAAAGCCACAAATTTATTTGCTTGCATGAATTAGACAGTAGCACTTTAATATTTTTATGTTATCTTAATAAATTTTGGTTCACTTTTTATGTTATAAAATATTTTAATAACAAGGGGAAGAGTTACTGTTTTACTTAATTAGCTATTAGTTAATTCAGATCATTTTAAAAACTATGTGACCTTGGAAAAGTTGATTAACTACTAATAAGGTCATTTATAAGGTGTGTGGTCCTGAACAAGTGACTTAAACTACCAGAGCCTCAGTTTCCTCATTACAAAATAGAAATAATGTCCTCTCCTCATAGGGTTATTATAAGGAATAATGGACACAATATGCAAAGGAGTGACACATAGTAAGAGTTCAAATATCTTTTTCATAAGATCTACCAATTTATATATTAGACAAAATATTTCAAGCCCAGGTCCTTGGAGGCAGAGATATAAAATTTTTAAAGGGTTCTTTGGGAAAAGGTTGGAGGCCAGCTCTTTGGCTTTGATTAATGTCAGTTTACTTAAATAAAACAATTATCAACACTGTCATCAGAATGAAATGTCCACTACAATTTATCTCCATTTTGTAGCTACCAAGCAGCATTTTTTTGAGTGCTCTCACACCTGGCATCACATACCTTCCCTCTCTGTCCCTCCAAAGCTGACAGTATCCCAGCTCCTAAAGGCAGAGGTGGAGCTGAGTGCCGTGCCTGGGGGAGAAAGAAGCTGACAGGCAAGTCCCCTGATCCTTGCCCAAGGGCCTGCTTTGTGAGTAGTGGCATAAATGCTGCTTTTGTTCGTCTCAGTGCTGGCCCACAGCTGAACCCAGAGAGGCTGGCTGCTCAGGGCCACCCTGGCCCACCAAGGACAGAAGCACCAGCCTGAGCCAAGAGATCACTAGGCCCCCGTGACCCAGCACGGTTGTTCTCCCCACTGGGGAACCCGTGTCAGGGGGCATTGATTCCCCCTTTGACATTCTAACCTGTTCCAAATTTCATGGAGGTAAACTGGAGGTTTGAAATGCGATATCACTGCTGAAAGGCCAGAACCATGGCTTAGAACCAGTATATTTTTGTGAATTCTAAGACATAATCATTGCCTTGTACCCATGCAAGTGTAGTGTCATTTACTAATTCATCAGATATTGAGTCCCTACTAGATGTCAGGCATTATATTAGAGATGTATAGACGTATTTCTGCCTTTAGAATCTGGTGGATTGGTGCAGAAGTTGTCACCTGCTTAGACAGGTACAGCGTGATGTCCTGGAGGCAATAAGGAACACTTAGACATAAGGAAACAGCCTAAGAGACTAATAATAATAACCTACAATTTATCAAACATTACTCAGCCCCTCACTGTGCTAAGTTCTTAACATATATTGTCTCATTTAAGTCTTAAAATACTTATAAGACATTATGTGATTGTTTGATCAACTTCCTACCTCCCCAGAGAAGGCCATGCAAAGGATATCGCATCTGAGTTTCTTTAGAAAAGAGTAGGCATTTGCCAACTGGACAGGGGTGGGGTAGGGAATCAGTTCAGGCACTGGAAACAAATGGTCTGTTTGGAGACCTGCAGATCCCATGGTGTGCTGAGTGAAGGGAGTGTATAGGGAGTATCCTGGTGTGAGAATGCTGATTACAGTGAAGTAAGAAATAAATGTGATAAGCCTTCCAATGTGGATGGCACTTAGAGTCACTAAGATGTGGAGGCAGGAGACTCAGTACTCTAGGGCTCCAGTTAGAAAAAGGGTGGCTGTGTTTGCTGGTTGGTTCTCAGAGGGGAAGCCCGCACATGCGGGTGGACTGTGAGAAGGGATCAGGGAGAGAGGAGCTAAAGCCACAGGACAGAAAGCGTGATTGGTGGAGACAGGAGTTCGCCCTCCTCAGACTGAAGGAAAGACAAGAAGAGACCTAAAAGGCGTAGGTAGGTGAGTGTGTAAAAGGGAAGGATGTGATCTTGAGAGCTGTACCTGCTTGATGCGTGTTCTCCTGTAAAGCTAAAGGTAAGTCTTATGAGGAGAAAGAAAGGTAAGGGAGCATTTTAGGGCCCTTGATGAAAGAGGTGAGGTCTGGGGTCCTTGCTCAGTGCGCTTGTTAGGTGCTTGATGAAATCCCTTTGGATTCTAAGGAAGGAGAAGGTGTTCAAAGGATGAAGAAGGGAGTGACTCATGGGGACAAAGGTGAGGGCATGTGGAAAACAGGTGAGTGTGAGGGGAATGGTTGATTGGAGCAGAGAAGAGATGAGGAAGGGAAGACTTAATAGGTAACTTTGGGATCTACCTTCAGACGTCTAAATTAGAGGGTGGACTTATTACATGTTGTTCTAGGGATAGAACCAGGTCCAACAAGTAGTCATTGCCGGGAGGCGGATTCTGCCCCCCCAAACCAAAAACTTACAAGTAAGTAGTGCTTGTCCAACAGTGAAATAACCTGCCTTGTGAAGGGTTTCAATCATTTGTCAAGGGTGTTGTGCTGGAAGTTTTGTAAACTTAATTAGATGGCCTCTAAGATTCCTTTTAATGCTAAGACCATATGGATACGTCACCTGTAGAGCATCGCAACAGGGGAAGCCAGTCTCGGCATTGTCTCGGGCCATCCTGCTCTCTGAGCGTGGGAGCCCTGGCTCTGATGTTCAGTAGGGTTGTGCGGATCAGGGACTGTGGAAACAATCTTAGAATTTTTGTTAATTCTGGGAGGATTTGTGTTAAGTTTGGCAGGAGCCATGCTCGAGCGTGAGGACTCTATCCAGGATATGATCTAGTTAGCAAGCGTGGTGCATATAATACCTAGGCTCGCTACAGAGAGGTTTCCTTCTATTTCATGCCCGGTCTGGGGAAGACCATTAGATGGGGTGACTAAAGGAGGACCTTCTGTTCCTACCTGATTTGGAGTCCTCTTCTCACAAGATGTTTTGTACATCTTTTACATTGAATAACTTTCTTTTCACTTGCCCCCTGCGTTGGGATTGACTGTTTTCTTTTTTGGGAACTATTAGTGTATTACTGTGGTTCTCCACTGGGGTGATTTTGACCCTCAGAGGACATTTGGCAATGCCTGGAGACAGTTTTGATCGATGTCCTGGAGAGGGGCGCTGCCGGCGTCCGGTGGGTAAAGGGCAGGATGCCACTGAACCTCTGTAGCGTGCAGGACGACCCCCAAGCATGAAGAATTATCCAGCTGAAAATGTCAGTAGTGTTGATGTTGAGAAGTTCTGGTCTATTTTTAAGTCTTTCTTCTAAATCAGCTGTTATCAACACATTCTGTAAAACCCTGGATGCCTGCTTTTATTTTCTAATTTGAGTTGTTGCATGGCTGAATGCTCTGTCTCTGAAAACTGCACACCCTTCCCATCACTTTCTTCAGGCCCTTTGGCTCAAAAAGTCACTTCTTGGCTGGCATCCAAGCAAGAGACACATCTCTCCCTGGATAAAGTCAGTAATGCGCTGCCTTTCAGAGCAGCAGCGTCAGATATCTCCTCACTGCAGCAGCGCCGGGCCGGTGGCGCGGGTAGAGGGCGAGCTGCCAGTACAGCTGCGTGGTGCCTGGTTTTGTGTAAGAGTGTGTATCACTTTAAAAGGCGGGTGTTAAAGCTCAACCTTGAAGGACCCCTACAGTCCTCTCCAGCCGGGACAAGATCATGACAGTGGTGCTAATGCAGATGTGACTTCAGCACACATACACACTGCAGAAATAGCACCTGCCCAGATCAGTCCTGCTCTTTTGGCCCTCAGAGAGGCCCCGCACAACTCCTGCTCACATGTGCCTGCAGTGAATCCCAAATCAGGCTGAAGAGTTCAGGGAGTTTGAGCATAAATTAGCCCTTTGTAGCTTCCGGATCTTCCGTCCCCTGGAGAATGCTAGCAGAGCATCCCTTGGGGGCCCAGCATGCATAGCCCCATGCAATGGAAATAACCCAGGGCTGAGATTTCCCTTTTCATCTTTCACCTTTTACAGGCCCAGTGGCCTCAGGGAAATCATTTAAACTCCTAGAACCTAGGTTTTCTCATCTCTGAAATAAGGACACCTACCTTTCCGTTTCTGGAAGTCCATTCTGAGAAAATGCTCTTAAATTCTGACCAAACCTTATGTACAGTTATATATTGCTTCATTCTTTAACTTTAGACATTATAAAATAGATTGATTATGATACACAGAATGAAATGTTATGTATCCCTGAAAAATATAATGTTCATGAAGAGTTTTGTTGCTAAGGAAACGCTTGTGCTCTAATGTCAAGGATGAGAAGCGAGACATGACCCACGTGTGTGCACGTGCACACGTGATGTGGCAGCAACTGTGTGAAGTCTGTGGAAACTGTCTGGGAGGAAACCAAACTATTACCAAAGTGTCACTTAGTTTTATGTTAGTGCATTTATAAAATTTAAAAAATAATTTGATGCTAGGATATATAATTTTTTTTCCCTTTAAAAGCAGAGTACATAATATTTAAGTTTGAGAAACTTTGAATTGGAGCTCTGAACAGAACTGCGTCTGGAGATAAAAATTTTGAAGTCACAGGTGTTTCAGTAGAGCACGGATAAGACATCTGAGAGGAGCCTGCAGTGTGAGACAAGGCAAGAGTCAAGGATCGAATCCTGGGGACCCCAACATTTAGGGAATGAGTGAGGAAGACAAACCAGGGAAGAGAATAAGTTTATGGCAGAAATCAATGCAAGATAATTATATGGATTAGAATGGCGGTACTGAGAGAGGGAATGATAAAGCTGAGAAGCATTCTGAAAGAACATAAGAGCCATACATTGCATGTAAGAGACAAGGGTGTTGGGAAAAGCCAAAGATGTCATGAAGTGATTTAGTTTGGAAGATGGAGGAATGCTGATATCAAAGGGAGAGATACGGTAATTTAAAAAGGAAGCAAGTTTGAGGTGGGAGAGGGAGGGAGGGAGGAAAAGTTAACCTTAGTTTTGTGCAGATTGTGTCTGAGATTTTCTTTCAAGAAAGCACCTACTGTAAGAAATGCAGTTAGCTGTCAGCTTCTAGCTGCAGGCCTGGGGCACCTGTCAGAGCATGCCAGCCAAGCTCACACTTTCCTCAGGTAGCTTGCCACCAACCAGTGACTAGGCTTCCGACAGGTAATAGAGCTGGGCCTTCCCATTCCATGCTGCTTCCCTTGCACAGACAGTCACTGCTCTGGGACCTCTCCGCTGGGCTGGCTGAGACTCTCAGAGCTGCACCGTGGTCTGATGCTGTTTTGTCCCAATCCTCTTTCCTTGCATCCTTCTCAGTTGTCAGGCCTGCACCACAGTTTGAAGCCTGTCCCTGCCTGCTTCACTCTTTTGCTCCTTTTCATCAGCAAACATTAAGTTTCTTGTACTTTTAACTCCATCTTGGTATCTGCCTCCAGTTCCAGAGGACTGGAACTGACACAGGCAGCGGCTGCACAGCCAAATGGAATTATGTTGCAAAGAAAACAGTGTGGGGTCTTGAAAACGGTCGGGATTGAAGGATAACTGAATCCCAAGGGCCTTACAACAGCATCGTCGGGGGAAGAGTGGAGGGCCAATGTTCGAGCCTTAAGTGACACTTATAACTGGGAAGGGGTACAGGAGAAAGGGATTCAGTGGAGGCCAGGAGGAGTTATTGGAAAAATAGAAGGAAAACCAGGGAAGCATAAGATCATAGAAACCACGGAGGAGAGCAAGAGCCTTTTAGGAGCCGATGATAAGCAGATGGGATGTCCCAGAGGAAAGTCTTAGTGGGCCTAAAATCTGGCATTTAGGGACTGAAATTATATTAGGCCATTGTGAGATCATTGCAGAGTAAGAATGGGAATAGGTGACAAATTTACAGTAATCAAGAAGAAACACAGTGGGAAATTACTGGAGGTAATGATAGTAGATTCCACGTTTAAAATATTTGTGTGTCAAAGAAATTGAGCTGAGAGAAATAAGACTGTGTGTGTATTCAGGAAGATGTGACCATTTCTGGAAGAAAGCTAAAGAGAAAAACAACTATTATGAGATTAAAATTTTGAAGGCAGTGGGAAGAGAACAGCTCAGATTTCAACGGGAAGAGAGAAACCTCTACTCTGGGACTGGGAGAGAAGAGAATATGGCTGGAAGAACTGAGAGACAGATGAGAATAATGGGTGAGAATGAGGAACTTCATACTCAATATGTCTTTCAAGTATGGCCTCTGAAATTCAGGGAATGTGTTGGGAAACATGCTTAAAGAGAGGGGAGGTCAGGAGTAGTTGGTATGCACAGCTAAGTTATCCCTTAAGAAATGTGATAAGGTGAAGGAAATCCTTGCTTTGTTTTGCATGAAATTGGGTCTCTATAAAAGTATTGGTCCAAAGGACTGTGACTCTAATTAGCAAGAAAGGACAAATACATACTGACATTTCTCTTACAGTTTGAGTTTTCCCAGCTCAGGTATAATCTGTGTGTTTTTTGTTTGTTTGTTTGTTTGTTTTTTACTTTTTTTATTGTTGTTCAACTACAGTTGTCTGCATTTTCCTCCCACCACTCCCCCCCACCCCCAGCCATCCCCACCTCTCGCCCCTGATTCCACCCCCCTTGGTTTTGTCCACGTGTCCTTTAGAGTTGTTCCTGAAAACCCCTCCCTCCTTTCCCCTCATTATCCCCTCCCACCTCCCCTCCAGTTACTGTCAATTTGTTCTTTATTTCAATATCTCTGGTTATATTTTGTTTGCTTGTTTGTTTTGTTGATTAGTTTCCACTTAAAGGTGAGATCACATGGTATTTGTCTTTCACCGCATGGTTTTTTCACTTAGCATAATACTCTCCAGTTCCATCCATGCTATCACAAAGGGAAGGAGTTCCTTCTTTCTTTCTGCTGTGTAGTATTCCATCAAGTAAATGTACCATAGCTTTTTGATCTACTCATTTACTGATGGGCACTTAGGTTGCTTCCAGCACTTGGCTATTGTAAAATGTGCTGTTATGAACATTGGGGTACATAGGTTCTTATGGATTGGTGTTTCAGGGTTCTTAGGATATAATCCCAGCAGTGGAATTTCTGGGACAAAAGGCAGTTCCATTTTTAGTTTTCTGAGGAAATTCCATACTGTTTTCCACAGTGGCTGCACCAGTCTGCATTCCCACCAACAGTGCACTAGGGTTCCCTTTTCTCCACACCCTCTCCAACACTTGTTTGTTGCTTTCTTTATGATGGTCATTCTGACTGGTGTGAAGTGCTATCTCATTGTGGTTTTAATTCACATCTCTCTGATGGCTGGTGATGCTCAGCATCTTTTCATATGTCTCTGGGCCCTCTGTATGTCCTCCTTGGAGAAGTGTCTGTTCAGGTCTTTTGCTCATTTTTTAATTGAGAATAACCTGCATGTCCAAAGACACAGACTGTCATCATAAGATCTACTATTGTCATTATATCAACACTCATAGAAAAGGAACTAGTGCATAGACACCCATTTGCTTTGTTTGGGTGACACTGTACTTTGTAACAATGGATGATAAATATGATAAGAATGACTGAGAATCACCATGTTCCACGTCAGAGCTGGTATGATCAGACAGGAAATGTTGTTACTCTCAAGCAAACACTCTGTGTAATAAAAGCCTGGATTTGCACAGTGTTTAGGCTTTATAGCTCTATCCTGGTCCCTCAGTTCTTATAGCTATAAAGAAAATCTTTATTATTGATATTTGTGTAGAAAAAAAAAGTGTGAAGTACCTAGCTCCCAAGTATTTTACCTATTGAAATAATTGTTTCAATATCATAATATCTGCAAACTCGTAATGTCTTAGGAACATGACTGTACGTTCAGAGCAGAGTAGAACCCAGCACAGTAGCCTAAAACCATCTGAAGGGCAGAAGCCACAGCAACTCTCATGAGCATTAGCCAGATGCTCTAAGAGGAAGTTCACAGAGAGACCCTTACACTCTTCTTAAGAAATGCAAAGAAATGAGCCAGGCATGTCAGTTTCTCCAAAGCCGCCAACTGATATATCTGCAAGTATGACTTACACTTGCAAGTTACCACTAACATCCTACAATAAGACAAAGCCCTTTATTCCTCTGACTTTGAAGCATAACTTGGAGACACCTTGGGAAGGTCAGATGATAGGCCAGCTTTTGCCTTGCGGTAGGCTGTGCAGGTGCTGCCTGTCGGCTTCCAAGCCTATTTTATTCCAAGGCTGGCAAAGTTTGCAGAAATGTCATGTGAAGAGATTTATAACCCTTTTCTGATTCCACCCAGCTCCAAATCACTATATGAATAATCTTTCTCATAGCATACTGGTAATTCTACGAGCAGTCTTAGCCAAAATCAACGGAATGAGCAAGCTTAAGGAAATAATTTTTTTCCTTTTTAAGAAATCGCTTTGCTGAAGTTTCACCAACCTCATAAAAATTAAGGGCTCATTTGAATTTGGGAGAAAGACTTGCTTTATCTAAACTCATTTACCAAAAATATTTAAATGAGCAAGTGCAGATGTAAAAACACCAGAGAAGTGCTGTCGATTTTGCATTCTCAACCTTGCAGACTCTCCAGAGCCCTTAAAACACAGCGTTTTCCTACAGGTGTTAATGGGATTCCCACAAAGAGGAGAGCGATTTCAGGCAGGGTCGTGTCAGGGAGGCTCGTGGGGTGGGTGCTCACCCAAGGGTCCTGACCAGGTCCCACTCGGAGCCACAATGGCCATTGTTGTTACAAGCGAGTGTCAGTCACCGAAGAGCTGCCCTCACTGAGCGGAGCCCAGGTCTCCGTGTTCCCAGCATGGCCAGCGGTTTCTCGTTCCTCGAGAATGTGTTTATTCAGCCTAGTAAAAACATTAAAAAGAGGAATAAATCTCTGCCGACCCCAAAATGCTTTTCACCACAGCTGTAAACCATAAAACATTTAGAAAGGTAAGCAGGACTAAAGATAATATGGTTTCTCCAAGCAGCGGGGACCTGGAGGTGGCCCCTGCAAAGACAGCTGCAGTACGCAGAGCTTCCCTGCAAAATCATTAAGAGAGGGACAGGTTCTATAAGGTGTTAAATTATTACTAGTACGGGTTTTTTTTTTAAGGGGGGAGGGCAATAATAAAAACCATGTGCTCAGCAGCCTGTTCAGCCATATAAAATAGAGAGGCCTGTGACTTTAAGTGTTGTAAAAGGGGTTAATTGTCGATTTCTGAATATGGCAAGTTTATTGACCTTGTTAACTGCAGTGGAGCATGTGCCGTTGGTTACCATGGCGGGGAAGAAGACTAGCCTTCCGCCCCGTTACTGCATGGACGCCCAAGTTAAGGGACGTGTGGGTAAATGCAGCATTGAAATGGTTTCTTCCTCTTGTCTGAATGTGTGCCCATCCTCAAGATTCCAGAATTTCTTACCACTACATTTTTTACTGCCAGTTTTCAAGTGCCTGCAGCGGATTGGTGCCTTTCACAGAAAATACATTATTTATTCATATGACAACCCCATGTAGTGTGAGGAATGATAGAGCCATTATACAGATAAGGCAACTGAGGTTCCGAGAGGTTAAGGAAGTTATCCAGTGTTAGAGAGCTGTTGCAGGGATCCAAACCCAGGTCCTCATATTCCAAGTTCAGTGCTTTCCCACCGGTTTTCATACAGTCTGTTCTCCTATTGACTCAGTAGATATGTACTCATCACTCACAGAAAGCCAGGCACTGGTCCAGATGCTGGAGACAGAGCAATAGACAAAACCGACAGGCCCTCTGCCATCGCAGGGTCTATGTTGATTGCAGTGGGTGTTACCCTAGCTTTCAGTGCCTACCTCTCTTCCAGACTAGGTTTACATGCACAGTTGGCATCTGTAATGTGCTATTTTATTTTGCTGTTGAGTTTCGTTCTGTTGTTGTTTCATGCCCGTGTGTTCCCTTTGGCTCCCCCAACTACACAGCAAGCCCTGTGAGGGCAGGGCCATTAGCTAAGGCTTCTCTTTTTCATGTACCAGGCAGCACAGCCCACTAGGTAAAGTGCATCTGGCTTTTCCTCTGCTGCAGAAAATTCTTATTGCTCTCATCTTAAGATAATTTAGGCTTTATTTAGGACTGAACAATTGCAGGTTCAGTTATTGAGCATTTGCTAATTGTTATACGTACATTGTCTCATGAATACTGAAACAACCCAACTGTTAGTTCCATTTTATAGTTGATGAAGCTGTGGCTTATGGAGGCAAAGAAATTTGCTCAAGTTCTCACGACCAGTAAGAAGCAGTGATGAGATTCTGATATTGATCTGATTCAAAAGTCTAACTTCTTTACATCATATACTTGGGCCTGAGTAGTCAGGGAATATTTGCCCACCTGAAACATACAGAACATCAGAAGACCTTCTTATGTGATATGCATGATAAATAGGGTGAATTCAACAATTTGGCTCTCTTTAAAGAGAGAGTCCACCAGTCATTGATCCATCCAATCATTCAGGCCTTCGCTACAAAGATCACTTTGTGTCTTGGCCCCCTGCCCCGCGCTCCATTTCGTGGACCACTCACAATAGCATCGGTCCTAGTCCAGGGGCTATAGAAGAATGCTACGGAGTGGGTGACCCACACACCAGAAATTTCAGAGACTGGAAGTCCAAGGTTAGGGTGCCGGCATGGTTATATCCTCACATGGCCTTCTTGTCAGCTACACCCAAAGGAGGGATCCGTTGTCTCCTTTTTATAAGGTCATTAATACATCATGAGGGCCTCACCCTCATGACTGAGTCTAGCTCTAATTACCTCCTCAAAGTGCCATCTCCTAATACCATCCCTTGGCGTTGGGGCTTCAACCTATTGAATTTTGGGTGGACACAAATATGTAGTCCGTAACAGCACCTTTTTTCAATAAAGCAATTTGCAAAGGAATCCCTGTGTTTCTTGAAAGGTCACAAGCCAAAGAATGGAGATGGTAGGTTCACACTTACCTATTATAACTCCTTATTAAAAGCGTTAGTATTTGCACAGTGGTTTGGGATCTGAACCACTATAGTACATTAGCAGTCAGCTTCCGTTCTGATGAAGACGGTGAGCCAAAGCCAGAGCTGAAAAACAGGGGTCCTGGAAACTAGGAAGAGGCCGAGCCTTACGTTTCAGTTCTGATGGCATTGTTTCCACTTTAAGTAATGTGGGCTTAATCTTCATTTACATTCTTCGATCTACACAGAAATGTATGTATTATTGTCTTGTGATAAGCGGGAATGTTGATATAAAGCAGCGCTCTCTGAAACTGCCTGCAGTTTTCAGGGTCTGGACATACAGACACAAAACTGTACTGAGGAGAGCCCGCAGCAATGACAGAGTTTGTTACAATGAAAATAAATTTAAAAAAGAGAGAGAGAGAAAAGAAAAGGAAATGAATCCTAATCCTTTTGGAACTTTTATCAATCAGTCTGTCAACAAGTAACTAGTAATAATTTCTAAATGTGAAGATTTGGATAACAAATGAGTTACATGTGCAACTAGGTTTTGTTTGGTTTCTGCATGTGGATGATGACTCAGCTGGTAAGTACCATCAGAGAGCAGCAGGCCAGTAGACTGGGTCTCCTGTACATGCTTGTGTTTGTTTAATGGAAGGCTACTGCTTTCACTGGGGCTTGTGGAAGAGCAATACCTTGCCAAGCTGCAGTTTTGCCAGCTGTGGTTTTGAGATAACATGATCGAAAATTTGTATGCCAAATTGAAAATCCACAGTCTTTTTCATAGAGGCAATTCAATTCACTCTCTTTAATCAAAAGAATATGACAGCAGTTATCACTTCCCAATATTATTGAGCATGAGGTAACATAAGGAATGACCCAGAAAGGAGAGATCTGTTAGTATTGCACCTTCTCATAAAGAGACCATGGGCACGTAGGTTTTGGGTTTCCATAATAGCTTTTCCTAATTTGAAGGAGAGATTTCTCTTGTTGCCAATTGTGTGAGTCTTATGGGAGTGTCAACCAGAGTGCTTCACACTCAGACCATGGAGACTGGTCCAGTGAGGGGCAGATGACAGAAGCCAGGCCAATCCTAATCCCTCAACCAATTTTTCTAATATGGATCTGACAAAAATGCTCTCTTGTGTTTATAGATGTGCAGTTGCAATATAAATCTGGAACTGCCTGTGGCCATAAAACCAAGAAGCTGAGAGGAGAGAAAGATAGGATTATCTGATTCTTGGATGTAGTCTTCCCTGAGCCAGCTCCAACCCCACTCTTCCCAGGCACTGGCTAGTGAGTCAATATTCCTCTATTGCTTCAGGTAGATGAAGTTGGGATTCTGTCATTTGCAACCCAGGGTCCTGAAAGATACAAATAATTGAAAGATCAGGCCTAGAGAAATTAATTCCTAACTAACCTGTTAATTAGAAAAATCATTCAAGCAAACTTTACATTAAATGAAATAAGGAGAATACACATACAAAAACAGTATACTTTAAGACATTAAGGGCTAGTTTGAAATCTTTGAAAAGATATACAGACTGCAAAATATAAATCTTGAGGAAGAACCTATTTCTGCAATGTTTTCTGCAGAACTGAAAGATCAGGGCTTAAAAATGACAAATCTAGTTTACCTTGGACACAGGTTTTCTAGAACCTTTTCACTATGTTTTTAAAATATATTTTCACTGTGACTAAATACTATTGTTAAAATTTTTCAGACTACTCCAAAAGTGGTAAGAAATTATGACAGAAAAAATTATGGTACATTTTACCTTTGTTTCACTATTTTATTTCCCCAGATAGTGGTCACCTTTTTAGCTGGCCTTGAGAATAGCAATTGAATAATCAAAACAGCAGGTTAAGAAGTATCAGTATGGATGGGTACTCCGTTGAAGGACATTAACCAGAGAATAAACAAGCTGGAATGTGCATGTCAAACTTAACTTTCATCTTCTTTAAATACGTTAATAATAATGAGTGTACATTTCTATGTCTATACCTACATTTGTCATAAATGAGGAAAGAATATGTGAAAATCTGGCCGCAACTTAGAGTTTTTGGAGGCAGGAAAATATTTGATATTCACTGTGGACAAGGGAAATGTAACAACTCTTCTGCACATTGAACAGAAAGTGCCTGTTGTGATCTCAACGTCCAGATCAATTGCATTTATCCAAGTGCAGGGTGTCTCATTTCCCATTCAAGGAACACCCACAGTGGCTCATGTGACAGGCCTGTGGGGAGAAACATAATCACGCTCACAAGTATCTGTTAAAAGGAGCAGAGGATCTCAAAATTCACATTTGGATGAACTTTAGCTGATTCATTGAGACATTAATTATGTCAGCTCATGAACCCTCCGCGGCCTTAGTAAAAAACTCTTTGATGCTCTGGTCAGTGCAGAAGTACCTTTGACTGTTGGTGAGTGGACATAAAGCAATAATTAAAGATGAACAAATAAACAAGTCGGGATATGATGTCATCAGAATACAAAGAAATGACCCCAAAGCTCGTTGTTCTAGAATTAAGTGTTTTCCGAGAGGAAATCAGTTCCTACCCCTTGTGGCCATTGTTACAGGCTGGAATCTGGATTTTGTTTGCACTTGATTACACAGAGGAAGAAGGAAAAACTGTTGTTCTGGTGAGAAGCAAACTGCTGGGATGGTTTTCCTCAGTGAAAATCAATGTGAAGTCTTACTCCAGGCCTAGAAAAAGGTGAGAGGGTGGGAGAAGGGCTGCGATTTAGCCCACCAACTTCAATAAAGTTTTTGTGATTTCACAGCTTAGAGAACTCAGTTCTCCCCAGGGGCGCTAACATTAACTTCCCACACGTATGTGGGCCTGTTGTTATAATAGCCATTTCTATGTATTAATTCAAGCAATCTGCAAAGCAGACCTAAAAATTTCACATATTTGTTATCATCCCCGTTTGAGACTTAGAAAAGTTAAATAGTTATCCAAAGATCCTATAGATGGTTAGAGGCACTTAGGGCCCCGATACCAGTCTGCCTGGATCTGAAGCCCCACGTCTTAACCACTAACACACTGCAACATGAAGTTCACTTCCACACATACAGAATTGCAGCTTCTGACCCATAAATGCTTTTTAAGAAAGTTATTAAAATGAACTAGTGGTGACTCCCCCATACCCCAGTCAGGGACCCTTCAGCATCGTTGTCTAAGTTTGTGAAAGGTCTGATGCATCTAAGTGCAGATCCGGCCTAGACACAAAGCAAAACCGGAAATGGGTTTATTTCAGACTTCGCAGTAACACACCGAAACAGCTGACCAGAAACCATAATACCAGCATGAGAGACTATAAGAGCTCAGTAAACTCTTTTTGACTTATGAAAATTTAGCAATTTGTAATTGCATTTAATAGGTGAGGTCACTGCTGTGGAGGAAAGGAAATGAAAAACTTAGATCTTTTCTTGTCCTGGGATCCCAAAGATCATCCTCTTGGCCTTCAGGTTGCCAGCTTGGTCTTTGATATCCCAGGGCATGTGTCCCCTTCTGCGCCGGTGGGGCCATGGAAATACTCCTTCATGTACCACCCTCCCCCACACAATGCCTATCTGGTATTCTTCCTCTTGATCCCAATCACTGACCATAATATTTTCTCCTCTTCTTCTCCCCCTCCCCCTCCTCTTTCTTCTTCTCAGTCTCGCTCTTTTCCATCTGTTAACATTCCCATAAGATTTAGCATCAAGCCTGTCTTCTCTCTTTAAGGATGAGTTTCTTAAAGTCTGGGGTCATCCACCCCCATATCCCAGCAGCAAGTGATGTCTTTGAACAGAGTCTACTAGTTGGATGGATGAGATAATGGATGGATGGAGCCTTGCACCACTTAGTTCCTTCAGGAGTCACTGAAGTCTATGAATTTAGTAAACAAATCATCATTTTTATATCATGTTTTTCCCCTTTCAAACCACTCATTTATACAGATTTGAGTGTGACTCTGGAGAGCAAGGTGGTGGCTCATGCTTTTAATAAAAATTCTCTCTTTCTTCCTTTCTTCTCTCCTTCCCTACCTTCATCCCTCCCTTCCTTCCAAATTCCCTTTAGGCAAGCAGAGACTTTGAACAGTTTGTATCTGATTGTGTGACTCCTAAGAGGTGAATTGCCAGTGGTTTCAATGTCTTCTCAAAATGGCTCCATGTAACAATGTAAGAAGAACTCTGGGCTGGTCATCAGGAAGTCTGGCTTTAGCCCTGGTCTTCCCTTTTATTGTGCCGTGAATTCTGGGAAAATCTTTTGGCCTCTCTCTGTGCCAGTTTTATCACCAATAAACAGGGAAGTTTAGACAAGTAGTGATTTTCAAACTGTTTTTGGGACCCCTCAGACGTTCCTGGAGATGACTTGGCAACTGTCCCAAGGGGGACATTGCGGTAGAGAAGGCGGGGGTCATATGGAATGACAGGGCTAATCCGCTCATCCCTACTTCAACCAGAATAAATGTTCTTGTTAAACTCTTTTTAACTTTGTCACATTTTTGAGCTTCTGCTAGGAAATCTATTCCAAAAGAGTTTGAAAACTACTAGACTAGATCTTTCAGGCGCCCTTTGATATATCTGATTTCAATCTATAAATCATCTGTTTGTAATCTTCATTTGCCGAAAGAATGGGGACTTTCTTCTCCTTATGTGGTTGCTGCTGTAAGAGTGAATTTCTTATCGTGAGAATAATCTCCTTTTCCTCCCGCTTCCTACCTGGCTCAGTATATATATCGCAGAACATACGAGCTGGTCCCGTTATCCCCCTGTGAATATCTCCTGCTTAGACACGTCTATCAATGGTGGGCCTATGAAAGGCGTAGATGTTTTCACAGTTGTCACGCAGGGCCAACTGTTTTGATAAGGGTGACCATACAGGACAGCTTTGTGCTCTTGGCCTGTCCTGTGTTTGCCGGGAAATCGTAAGCCTTCATTGAAGCAAAACACAGGTTGTTCATCCACTTTGAAAGAGACATCTTTATGACCCTGCTGACATTTCCTATATTTTATTAATAATGCATTTTGAGAGGGTGTGTTTGGTTTGTTTTCTGGACAAGTTGGATGAGTCTCTCTCTGTTTTAGCCACGGGCCTTTGTGGAGTTTGTTTTTCCTGCTGTCCCAAGACAGACGATTTAATGGGTTGCTGAAAATGTCCAGGCTGCTTCTGGCTCTGGAGGTAGCTCGGCTCCAACAATGGAAGGCATTTAGCAGAGGCTTATGTTTTAGAGCAGGAAAGACTTGAGAAGGCATGTCATCTGGTGTTTTTCAAGATGCTTTTTAATTTTTTAAGCAGCATACTTTTTTCCCCCAAAAAACAAATCTGCTGCAAAACCTCAATTTATAAAACAGATAAAAGAAGAAGGGGGAGGTAGGAGAATTCTACCAAATTACGTTCCCTCGCTATTCGCCTTCCCCCATGCACAGCAACCCCTAAGCACTTGCAGAGAACCCTTGTAAGAAGCAGTTACAACTCCACTGATACAGTCCTGTACCAAACCCCACTTTTTTGTTTGCCAAGAAACTGAGACAGTGAATTTCAGTGACTTGCCTAAGAACCCACAGTTAAAGATATCAGTACCAGATTGCAAAGCTTCCGATTCTAGTTCAATCCCTGCATGTTCCCACCAATCCCTACCCTGTCTCTGACCTACTATGTCATCTCACCTTTTGTTTTTAATCCTCACCCAAGAATATGTTCATTGATTTTAGAGAGGAAGGAAGGAAGGAAGGGGGAGAGAGAGACATTGATGTGAGAGAAAAACATTGCCCCATGACTCCCATATGTGCCCTGACTTAAATATATACCCTGACCAAGAGTCGAACCCACAGAATTTTGGTATACAGAATAATGCTCTAACCAATTGAGCCACACCGGTCAGGGCACCACCTCACCTTTAAGATTGGAAAAGAGGAGGGAAAAAAATCATGTACCAGGTAGCACCTGATATTTATACATCTCTCTTTAATTTTCAGTGCAACCTTATGAGGTGGACAGTATTATTATTCCCATTTTACAGAGGAGGGAGATGAGAGGTCAGATAACTGGTCCAATGAAACTCAGCCAGAAATGGTGAAACTTGGCTTGAGAGCTAGACCTATCTGATTTCAAAAGCTGCTCTTTCTATTATACCACAGGATAAAAATTGCAAACTAATGCTTGTCATGAATAAAGCCCTCTCTTAACATGACAAGCTTGGGTCATAAAGCCTGACTCATATTTTGTGGGCTACTTTGTAGATCTTAAATAATTACCATAGACTACCGTGCTCCAAAGTCCTGTCTGTTGTGAGCACCTTTGAGGGTGTTTTCCCAAACCTTAACTAACAGCACTCCTTTCTCTATGAGCTATTCCCTGCCAGCCCACCAACCCCACCCCTTCCAGAAACTGGGGCTTCTAGAAACCATGATTCTGATGTTTGATTTGAGTCATGGGTGGGCCAAACTATGACTGAAGACCATGAGAGAGTAGAGATATAAAACTGAGAGGCTCCCTTGCCATGTGGATTGAGCAGTGGAGACATAACCAGAGAGAAGGGGGTAGGGGAGATGTCCTGTGATGACTTACCTCTTGGTGCTGTTCCTGTTGGTGCAGGGAGACGCCCTTCCCGCCATATAATACAGCCAGCCTTTCCTTTCTCAAGATTTGGTTTCTGTTACTTGAAAACAAAACAGTACTACTGAATATATCATCAAGTCCAGGGTCTGAGACTCTTCGACGGGGGGTGGGGGAGTGGCAGGTTCAGACAACCTTCCCATTAACAGGCATGGAGATTGTACGTACAAACCATCCAGTGCCGGCATTATTAGAGGTTTTTACAAAGGAACAGTGAATCTGTCAAGTTCCTTTTCACACAGGTAAGGCGCAATATCCAGAGAAGTCAATGTGCTCTGACTCTGTTGACTTTGTCCCTTAGACCTCCTCCTGCTGGATAGAAAATGTTAATTACGTATGTTCAAAATACATAAGCTAGAAATACAAAGTTCAATTAAGTGTAAAAACGCTATATATTTTACAGAGATTGATTTGAGAAGCAAAATCTAAGTGATTGTAGTTTCCAAATGGAAGTAGCCCAAATTTTCATCAACAATAGGATAGATAAATTATGGTACTGTATAGTCCCAGCATAATGAGTAGCCGTCAAAAGTGAAATACTGCATAGCAACAAAGAGTAATGAATTACAGCTACAGACAACAACATGGGTGAATGCCATAAACACGTTACGAGAAAGAAGCCAAGTGCAAAAGAGTACAAATAATATAATAAGTTACTATTATGAAAATAAATAGCAACCTCATTTAACATGGAGTCGGAGGCTAGAAGAGAGAACTCTCATGCACAGGTCACTTGGTGCACACTACTGACCCCAACAGGAAGAGACATACCTCGCATCTTCCGCAGGAACTGATACTATGTTACTACCCCAGCAGGCAGAAGAAAAGATTCCCCCCTGCTCAGTAACCGCTCAGCCAATGGGAGACTGCCAGAACTCAGCCAATGAAAAGTCACTGTACTTTGAACTCTCGCTCTCCTCCAATGGACTCTTCATTTACAACAGCTCCTCCTGAGTCCGTAAAAGGCGTTCCTCTCCTTTGTTCCTCTGGACTTGCCCTTGGTTTACGGTTAGACCAGATGTCCTGAATCGGAATTCTTTGCTATTCTTGAATTAGCCCACTTTACTGAAGAAATATGTTTGTCTCTTTGTTTAAGGTCACCACTGTGAAGTTAAAAAACACGAAGAATTAATATAAGATGGTAGAAGTCAGAATAACGGTTACCTTTTGTGGGGCATGCCAGGAAGGCATAAAGCAGGCTTCTGGGTTCTGTAATATTCTATATCCTTATTTAGGTGGCAGTTATGTGGGTGTGTTTATTTTGTAAAAATCTATCAAGCTCTATATTTATAAATTGTGCACAATTTCTATATGTATACTATAATTTTAAAAGCTTATCCCCAAAAAGTCTGAATTACTAGAACTTAGACACAAAACTTCTTTTAGGACTTGGTTTCACATTATATAAAATAAGACATTAAACTCAACATTCCTAAAACTGGAAGGGACCTAAGAAATACTATCTAGTTTGATTGCCAAATATTTAACAGAAGGAGAGACCAAGGCCAAAAGAGTGAAATGACACGCTATAAACTATACAGCTTATAATTAGTAGAGCCAAGATTGGTGCTTAGATCTTTTAGCTTTGTTCACAGAGATATTCCAAATCAACCTCTAAAAGAATAATATGCTAAAATCAGTTCCCTCTGAAGTGTCCTTTTGTATTAGGAACAAAGGCTTTGTAAAATAAATAAATAATGCGAATAATACTTATCAGTGTTTACATAGAAACAATATGATAACATTCGTAAAAATAAAAGCCCCACTGTGACCCACTCCAGGAGATAGCCATCTGGTTGGGTTTCTGAGAATTACAGCAAAATTATACATAGCTAGAAATCTCATTCCCAAGCTAACATTTGTAATAAAACCGTGATGGTGGTGATGATGCCACTGTCGTGATGATGGCAATGTCAAGGGTGACAAGGTCAACAGTGGTAATGGTGATACAATCTTGGGTAGTGTCGTAGTTTCCTAAATGCTGATGTAACAAATTATTACAAACTTGATGGCTTAAAATGGTACAAATTTATCATCTTATAGTTCTGGAGCTCAGAAGTCCTAAACGGTCTCACTGGGTTAAAAGCAAGGTTCCTTCTAGAGGCCCTAGGGGAGAATCCATTTCTCTGCCTTTTCAACTTTTATAGGCTGCCCACTCTTCTTGGTTCAGGGCCCATTGTGTTTTCAAAGTTAGCAATAGCTAGTTGAGTTTTTCTTGGACTGCACATCATACCAACACTGATTTATCTGCCTGCTTCTGGTTTCATTGCCACCTCCCCCCCCAGATAATCCAGGATAATCTCCTTATTTTAAGGTCAGCTGATTACTGAATCTTAATTCCACCTGCAACGTTGATTCCCTCTTGGCAGGTAATTTAACACATTCAAATGTTCTAGGGATTAGTACCCAAGCATCTTTGGGAAGCATTATTCTGTCTGCCACTGGTAGGATTATATTTATGTATTTTTCAA
This sequence comes from Micronycteris hirsuta, assembly GCA_004026765.1. Taxonomy (NCBI): domain Eukaryota; kingdom Metazoa; phylum Chordata; class Mammalia; order Chiroptera; family Phyllostomidae; genus Micronycteris; species Micronycteris hirsuta. The sequence goes on from PVJI01002402.1 coordinate 61,390, forward strand.
AAACTTTTACATATATTGCTTTTTTAGCGCCTCAAAACAATGCTTTACCTGGAACAAGGTTATTCTGTTCTGGGTGTAATTATTATCATTTTACCATGGATGAGGAGTATGGAGGTAGGGGAGACTAGAGAAATGAAGTGACTACATTTCTGCAGCTGGTTAAGACGGTCAGGACTAGAAGAAGTCAAACTTCTAAACCCATTGCTTGTGGCCTCATTCAATGAGAAGTGGGACTCCAAACCCAACCTCTGTCTTCTTCAAGCCTCAGAACCTCTTGAGGCTGAGCTGCGGTGGACAGTTTGAAGCATTCGAGATGTGAACGGCTGGCAGTTTCTGCACAGTAATTACTACTTGAAGGACAAGTTTTTGCAAAGAGCAGCAGCATTCTCAGTCAATGTCCACACAATTACTACACATCAACGAGGCTTAAAACACCTGCCTCCCTCTCCTATATTTAACCCTCAGCCTCAGTCATGTGCTTGTCACAGTGCAATATCCCTCTGGCTCTGGGAGAGCTTCAGCCCTTTCAAATTTGTGCCAGGTAATTTGGGGATGGGGAGGCCCCAGGGCAGTGATGAAATTAACTGAAAACTGCCAATTAACTGAACCTGGAGGCATCCGCTGTGGGTGAGATAGCCAGAGCTCTGATTGGGAAGAAGGTCCTTATCTCGAGCATATTTGGGCTTTTATTTACTTATTTAGTTTTTAGACAGCTGGGCTGCCTGGGCTCCTAGCCCAAGGCAGACCCCTGCCAGCTCATTCCCCTCCATCATGGTGTCCTGCCAAACCCCCTCTGCCATTGTGGAAGAAGAGAGTCAGCTCATACAATTCAAACTGCACACATTCTTTGCCCTCTCGGAGGTTAACAGAAAAGGGGTGTTCTGACCCTTCTCTTAGCCTGAGGTCTGGTCACCGCTCCGGCTCCTCCATCTTTCACATAGAGACAGCTGGCCCGCTTCCATCATTCCTCCATATGCCAGAAGTCTCAGGTGAACTGAGCCTCGGCACAAATGGGGACTCTGGGCTAAATAAAAACAGCACCACCTGGAAGTAAAAACATTTGCTAGGTGCAGGCCTGACTCTGTCTGTCACTCTCTGTGTAAATTGTTCAAGTTTCTTCACAGTGATCACCTACGTTTATGTGGATAACAGATCTAAGGCTTTGGGATTCTTCAGGACCAGTCACCAGCCCTGCCAAGTGTATCCAGACGGGTTGGCTGTTCCTGAATGTGCTGCGCGCTTTGCTTCTTCACCCCAGCTGTGCATGGTGGAGAAAAAGCTTTGTGATGTTGGCACAGAGCTAAAGCAGGCCCTGTTTTACTGGAGGCCTTCGTCAGCCTGAAATCCTTTTCTCTTGGGAGTAAATAAAGCATTTCCCCAACAACTATGAGAAATAAATATTAGGCTATGGGTGAAATAAGTTGCAGGAGTTAATTAATGTGATAAATAATAATATGGAATCGTGCGTGTTTTACCTTCATAAAGTGCTTTCATATATGTTATCCACTTCACCGCGACGTGTTTACTGGCGAGCCCCAGTGCTGTAGATGCAGCAGGGAGTGAGGCAGAGTTTATGCTCTCACAAGGCTTACACTCTTCAGAATTATGTGGTGAGGTTGCCGAGGAGTGAACCTGTCATCTTGCGTATCAGAGTACCTCCACCACTCAGCTCTGTTCCATTCATGGTGTGTGTAATCACAAACAACTGTAAGGCGGAGTCTTCTACTTCCATCTCAAGGAGGAAACTGAAGCCCAGAGTGGCTAAGAGTCTTGCCAAAACTCCACAGATGGGCATGATAGGTCTGCAGTAAACCCCAGTGGTCATTCCAGTGCTTTGGTTTGCTGTAAAGCAGAGTGCTTGGCCCACAGGAAGCCCTCTGTAAATATGAATAGCTCCTGAGTGTTCAGTCGCTGCCAGTTGCTATTCTAATTGCTGTTGCAGAGTGAGATGGTGAAATGCATTTGAGCATCAGAACTCATTAGAGGCCACTCATTGAAGGAACACTTTGCTCTGGAGCATTTGCATGCAAACTGAACATTGTAAAAGCAAAAATAAAGTGTTTATATTTTCTAGTTGATTAAAAAATAGAGAAGTAATGATAAAAACAAATTAGTTGCCTGACCTAATGTTTTAAAATTTGCATATCAACTAATATTTTCCCCTAAAATAATTTTTTATAATCCTCACCTGAGGATATGTTTATTCGTTTGAGGAGGAGGGGGAAGAGAGAAAGAGGAAGAGAGAGAGAGGAAGAGAAAGAAACAGCTATGTGAGAAAGAAACATCGATCTTGTACACACCCCAACTGGGGATTGAACCCACAACCTAGGTATGTGCTCTGACTAGGAGTCAAACTCACAACCTTTTAGTATATGGATGACACTCCAATCAACTGAGCCGCTGAACCAGGGCTCCCTGAAATAAAATTAAACAGTAGTCTCCCCTTAACTGTGGGGGATATGTTCCAAGATCCCCAGTAGATTCCTGAAAATGTGGGTAGTACCAAACCCTATGTACTATGTTCTTGCTATACATGCATATCTGCAATAAAATTTAATTATAAATTAGAACAGTACAAGATTAACAACAATAACTAATAATAAATGGAATAGTTATGACAATACACTGTAATAAGAGTTATCTGAATGTGGTCTCTCTCTCAATACCTAACTGCACTGTACCCACCCTTCTTCTTGGGTTGATGTGAGGCGAAAGTGCCTGCTGAGGAGACGAAGTGAGGTCAGCGGCGCCGGCGCTGTGCTGGGGCCTGCGATGCTACCGTTGACCCGACGGCGTGTCCGAAGGGAAATCATCGACTTCTGGTGATCCTGGACCATCAGGCATGACAGTGGCAGTGGTTGGATGTCAGACGCAGGTGTCAGTGGCTGGGGAAATTTAATATTTTCGGACTACAGATGATCACGGGTAACTGAAACAGTGGAAAGTGAAACCGCAGATAAGGGGGGAATTCTTGTGCTTGTTTCTAAAGTAAAAATTTCAAGCAACACATGCTCATTTTCCTTACGTAAGTTTGTGGGTTTATTGTTGCAGATAAACTAGGTGTTTAGTTAAATGAATATTTTAAAAATTAGAAAACAATTTTTTGAAAACGGTTTATAAATGTTACCATGGCAGATATTTGATAATTATCCATTGAACTAAATTGAATTCAATTGAATCTTTTGATTTGGTGATTTTTTTAAATGCCTGTCAATAATATCCCCCAGTATTTTTTTTCCTTTTTTATGATTAAAGTTTTTATTTTATTTTTTTTTCTCATGGGTTACTTTACTTTTTTATTGTTGCTCAATTACAGTTTTCCCCACCTCCCCCCATTACTCTCTTCTGCTCTATCCACCCCCACCTCCCACATTCATTACCACCCAATATTAATATTGATACCTTGATTTAGAGATAGCTGATCTCCAGTGATTTCATATCAGCATCACTTATTTTTAAAAGCAATACTCCAAACAATCATTCTGTTTTTTAAGTAAAGTTGTAAAATGAAGCTGGAAAAATGTCAAAGCCTCGGCAAGCACATGCTCTCCAGTGGTCAGGCCTATGCCTGCCTGAGTCATAACAAGTCTGCCTTGCGGGTACAGTGAACACGAGTGACCAGCCCTGCCCAAGAAAACAGCTAATTCCTGGGAGTGCAGAGTCGGTCCTGATTCTAAATGCAAACACTCCGGGCCTGTAATTCAACCTGGGTAGGTGCCGTCTCTGTGCCTGGACCATGGAATAGATTGTTCCTCGAGATTGCCACATCTCAGGAGACGAGCCTTTACAGGAGCACTCAACGATTAGGCCAAGTAATTTGGGGAGACCCGTCGCTGTGTTTATTTTTATGAGCCAGATGCCAGCGCAAAGTGCATTCTTTTACACAAATAAAATGGGTTTGGATAAAAAAGAGAGGTCCGGGGTCACAAATGAGACCATAAGAGTACTTTACAGTTTTATGAGTAGAAAGTGTCCTTTATTTTTACCTTCTATGATGGTTCTGGGGGGAAAAAAAGTTTAGCTGCTCTAAGTGCAAAAAATAAGCCAGGAAGTTTTAAGTTATGCCCAGAGTACAATAAAGACCTTGAAACTGAGACTTCAAGGGACTTCGTGTCTGAAGGCACTGAGAGGATGACAGTGCCAGGGGGCTGGGGACAGGGAGTCCCTGATTACCAGGATCCTGCCTTGTTCCTAAGGAGTCTTTAGGAGCCCTTATTTGGGCTGTTTTGATAAACACTACGTAACAACCAGATGTGAACATGTGGAAATGTTTAAGAGAGGAGGGATTAACTAATGCACTACAATAACTCACGACATGCTGGTGGGATGGGGAAAAGGTGGAGGCGGTTATGGTACAGGTTCCTGACCAAGACTGGCCACAAAGCCTTCGTGTGATCCGCAGATACTTGCTGAGCACCTGCATGAGCCAGCTACTGTTCTACAAACTGAGGATGTAACAGTGAGAGAAGTAGGCAAGGATTCTGCTCTATCTCTTAGGGAGGTAATACTCGTAAGGAGGAGCCCAACCGTGCCAGGAAGTGACGACTGCTTAAGAAGAAATAGAAAGCAGACTGAGAGGAAGTAGAGTGCTATAGTAGGTTGCTTAGGTTGGTTAGGGAAGGCCTTTCTGATAAGGTGACATTTGGACAAAGACTTGAGTGAAGTGAGGGAGTGAGCCCTGAGTCTATCTGAAAGAAATGTATTCCAGACAAAGGGGACAGCCAGTGTAGAGGCTGCTTCATAGAAGCATGCTTGGCGTAATCAAGGAGTAGCAAAGAATCTTAGCAGTTGATCGAGTATGGCTTTAATATCAACTTGTCATCTCCTTATCAACTTGTCGGAAACCTGTGTGTACTGTGTAGTTACTGTCGAGACTTTAAGAGCTGGTGCCCACTAATAACCACGGCAGTTCCTGTGTTCGGGCGATGACGAAAAGAAGGTCCTGCTCCCAAGAACTGCAGAGCTGGGCAGGGGAGAGGTGTGGGGACATGGGAGACTGAGGCATGACTACTGACTAGACTACAAGTAGCAGAACGCTGACCTCCACGTTTCTCCTGTTTGTTTGAACAGCCCTACTGAGCAGCCACAAGAAGACGTGTGGAAAGTGTAGAATCAGATCTGTTTGTTCAGTTTTTACATTTCAGATGATTAAGTGAAATGTTAGATGAAACCGAATCTATATTTCTGTCAGTGTGAGGCAAGGAAGGAAAATAAACTCCAACTGCTGGTGTAGACAGGGAAGAGTGAGACAGTAAACCCAGCTCTTTCACACTCACTCCCCCTCTCACCAAGAGGAGGCCCACAGAGGCCCTCAGAGCTTAGATTAGACATTAAAGGGGTCAGGGGACCCCGAGAGCCCTAAGAGCTTAAGGACCCATTGTTGGATCCCGTAGCTGAGCATTTATTCAGCTGTCTTTACTGCACATGCCTGGTGAGCCAGCCCTGCGCTGGTGTCCTGAGCGCTGTGATGGGGGCAGACGCAGAGGCCTTTGGTGTACAGAGAGGTGCTTCCAAGTGTCAGATTAGAAAAGGCTTCCTGAAGAAGGTAACACAAACCTCAAAGCCAGACAAGCAGGATTTGATTGACGTGTTGTTGCTTTTTATTGTTTTTTAAGACTTTATTTATTTATTTTTAGAGAGGGGAAGGGAAGGAGAAAGAGAGAGAAATATGAATGTGCGGTTGCCTCTTACATGGCCCCCGCTGGGGACCTGGCCCACAACCCAGGCGTGTGCCCTAACTGGGAATCGAACTAGCCACTCTGGTTTACAGCCTGTGCCCAATCCACTGAGCTTCACCAGCCAGGGCTGTTGTTGCCTTTTAAAAGTTTATTCATTTTTCATTTGCTGAAATCATGTCAGAGCCACACTCTAGAGCAGGATTCTTCAACCTCGACACTACTGATATTTGGGGCTGGGTAATGTTTAGTTGTGGGTGGCTGCCCTCTGCGTTCTAGGATGTTTTGTGGCGTCCCTAGCCTCTACCCACTAGCGGTTAGTAGCCCCTGTGCCTGCAGTTGCATTGAAAACCAAAAATGTCTCCAGGCCTTGCCAGGTGTCCCCAGAGGTGCCAACTCGCCCCCTTGTGAGAAGCACTGGTCCAGAAGAAGTCCCAGGCCAGGCCTGATGTTACTTCATTCTGGTCTACCAGAACGAAGCTCTTCTGATGAACAGTTGGTCTCATTTTTCACTGATGCTTGAGGAGTGGAAAACAGGCTAGAAAGGCAGCTGGAAGATGTTAGGTTAGCTATGCAAAAGAATTTCCTCAGTGTATTAGTTATAAAATCTCCTCCTCCGTAGATATGTGGATAAAACAAAGCCTCATTAAGGAAAGGTTAATCTACATTAGAGGACAAAGTCAGAAATAGTTGTTTTCTTAAAACATGTATATAATTGCCATTTCGATAGTTTAAGTACAGTTATCAATTTTAAATTTCCTTAAACAGTTGACAGTAGATGGGTGTTGAGGCTTTAATAAGTGTAGGAAAATTATTTGTATTTAGTATAATAACTGAATGTAAGTGACTTTCATGTGAATGTCTTATAAATATAATAGTACAGTTTCATAAATGAATCCAGTGTCCTCAGATTATTATGGACACTGCTAATGTTTTTTCATGTTACTGGAAATATGGACTTCAGTTCTGCCATTATTTGAATTAACACAGATTCTAAATTAGTTGGTTCTCATTTCACCAAAAAACAAAAGAGGTTTTGTCTAAATCAAGGGGAAGAGTGAACATTTATTGAGCAGCAGTTACGGTCCGGGCATTGAACTAGGCCAGTGGTTTTCAACCAGGGTGATTTTGCCTTCCAGGGGCTATTTACAGTGTTTAGAGACAGTTGTGGTTATCACAGCTGGGGGGTACTATATGTGTCTAGTGCGCAGAGGCCAGGATGCTGCTTAACCTCTTAACGATGCGTGGGACAGCCTCACAACAAAGAATTATCCAGCCCACATGTCAATAGCACTGAGACTGAGAAACCCTGGCTAGGCTACAACTTCTCTCATAGAATCTTTATGACATTCCTTACAAAATCCTTAGAATTATTAATCCTATATTACAGATGAAGAAACTGAGGCTCAGGGGTGACATAACTTACCCAAGATCCTAAAATTAGTTAATGCAGAAGTTAAGGTTCAGATCCATCTGGACCCCTTGATTGGTTATCTCTCCCATAGCCAGCTGCTCTCCCATGGGTAGATTTTTATTTGTCATTGTTCTTATTATTACTTAAAGCCACGTGCGGTGGGACTTTGCAAGGAGGATACCGATGTGTCAAAAAAGAAAAATCACATTTTGTGCCCAGTCCTATGCTAAGCGGTAGAGCATGAAGCTCTTCACGGCTTATCCCCTCATAGATCATAAATTCTCAGCAGACAGACATGGTCGCTTGTTTTCTTGTGTTTTGTTCTATTTGCAGTTTGTTTGTTCTATTTTCTCAACGTGTGATTTCTTTTCCTGCCCCATAACTTTGCGCTTGAGCTGAAGGTCTGGGAGGCTTTGCCCTCTGTCAGTCCATCCACTGCCCGCCGTGTCCCTGCTCTGCCCCAAAGGAGAGCATGCAGTTGACAAATCCTGCTGCCTAATGATTTCCAGTTTTCTCATCCAAAATGGGGACAATGACACTTTTCTCACACGGTTGTTGGAATGATCATGCGAGAACCATGATAGAGGTGCCATTTATTGCATTATGTGTTTTACATGCATTATTGCATTTAATTTTTCCCATTTTAACCTTTTTTAATTGTTTAATTACAGATGGCATACAATATTTTATTTGTTTCAGGTATACATCCCTGTGATTCGACATTGTATAACTTACTAAGAGATCATCCCAGTAAATCTCATACCCACCTGGCACCATATGTAGTTATTAGAATATTATTGACTATATTCCCTGTACTATATTTTACATCCCCATGATTATTCTGCAACTACCAATTTGTACTTCAAAGTCCCTTCATCCTTTTCACCCATCCTCCCAAAACCCCTTCTACCTGGCAAGTGTCAAAATGTTCTCTGTATCTATGATTCTGTTTCTGTTCAGCTTCTTTGTTTATTTGATTTTTAGGTTCAATTGTTCATGGATATGTATTTATTGCTGTTTTATTGTTCATAATTTTTATCTTTTTTTCTTCTTCTTAAAGAAGACCCTTTAAAAGTTTTATGTTATACTGGTTTGGTGGTGATGAACTCCTTCCAATTTTTCTTGTCTTGGAAGCTCTTTGTCTGTAATGACAGCTTTGCTGGGTAAAGTAATCTTGATTGGAGGTCTTCCTTGTCATCACTTTGAATATTTTTTGCTGCTTCCTTCTGGCTTGCAAAGTTTCTGTTGAGAAAGCAGCTGACAGTCTTGAGGGAACTCCCATGTAGGTAACTATCTTTTTTTGCTACTTTTAAGATTCTCTCTTTGTCTTTAACTTTTTGCATTTTAATTATGATGTGTCTTGCTCTGGGTTTGGGTTCATCTTGTTTGGGACTCTCTGTACTTCCTGGTTAGGGAAATTTTCTGTCATTCTTTTTTTCAAATTGGTTTTAAATTTCTTGCTCTTCCTCTTCTCCTTCTTGCACCCCCATGATGCAAATGTTGGTACACTTGAAGTTGTCCCAGAGGCTCCTTATACTATCTACATGTTTTAGGATTCTTTTTTCTTTTTGCTCTTCTGATTGGGTGTTTTTTGCTTCCTTATATTCTAAATCACTGATTTGATTCTCAACATCATTCACTTTATGATTGATTCCCTGTAAATTATTTTTTGTTTCAGATAGTATACCCTTTATTTTTGCCTGGTTCTTTTTTTTATGGTTTCTGTGCCCTTTTTCATGCTGTTGAAGTTTTCATGAAGTTCCTTGAGCATCCTTATAACCATTGGTTTGTACTCTATATTTAGTAGTTTGCTTTCCTCCATTTCATTTAGTTCTTTTTCTGGAGTTTTCTCCTATTATTTCATTTGAAACCTGTGTCTTTGTCTCCACATTTTGGCTGCTTCCATATGTTTGTATCTATGTATTAGGTAGAGATGATATATCTCCCAGACTTAGTAGAGTGGCCTTGTATAGTAGATATCCTGTAGGACCCAGTAATGCCGCCTCTCCAGTCACGCAAGCCGGGTGCTCCAGGTGTGCCCCTGTGTGGGTTGGGTGCACTGTTCTGTCATAGCTGAGCCTTGATCGCTGTTGGCATTACTGAGATGGGTTGATCCCCAGGCCAATCAGTTGTGTGGACCAACTGCGACTACAGTGGAGGAGCTGCTGTCCAGGAGTTGATCCTGTGGAGCAGGACTTACTTCAGTGGGGCTTTGGTGCTCACCAAGTCCACCCCTTGGTTGTGTCACTTGTGGAGGTAGTAGGGTTGTAATCTAGCGCAGTCTGAAGCTCTCCACTGGGTGCAGTGGCTCTGGGACCTCCCCAGAGGTCCAAAGTCAGCCACCTCCTGTGCCCTGCCTGGGGCCACTTGGTATGAGCTACAGAGAGAACTACAGATGGTTTCTATTTGTGTTGGTCTTGGAGGTATCTGGGGGAGACTAAACTGTGAAACAAGGTAGGCTAGTGCCAGGCCTGGGGCCCCTTAGCAAGAGGTTATGTAGAGACAAGATGCTGCATGTTTGAGAGATTTTAGGAAAGTTGGAAGCATGAGGCAAGAGAGGCCATTGGAATGGAAAAGCCACTAGAAAGGGCTCAGATGGGCCTGAGCGTTGGATGGGGCAGGGTCTTAAAGAATCACCAGGGCAGGGAAAACAGTGTGAGCTGGAGACTCAGATATGGCACCTGCCTGTCAGCTCTGTTGGCGGGGGGCAGTCTCTGCAAAGGAAGCAGTTTTGTCTGGCAGAAAGCTGTCCCCCAGCTCTCGCCATGATGCCAGCCAATTCAGTTCCTCCCCATATGTCCCTGGTTCCTTTCAAGCTGCTGCCCCAGCTCTGGAGCTCAGAGGGAGTGAGTCTGAGTAAGTCCCTGTGCAGGTCCCTTGAGAGGAATTGCCTGGGACTGCTGAAGCCCTCCATTTCACTCAGCTTCAATCCCTGCTGGTTTTTACAGCCAGGAGGTATGGGGACTTGTCTTAATGGCACTGGAATCCTGGGTTAGGGGGTCTGGTGTGGACCACTCACTCCTTAGGAAAGACCTTCGCAACCAACATGTCTCTCTCAATTTTAAACCACTATACATGGGTGTGGGACCAGCCCATTCCACAACTGCACCCCTGCTACCAGTCTCGATGTGGCTTCTTCTTTAAATCCCTTTCAGCTAGATTCCAGGTGGTTCTGAATTATGGTTGTTCTTAGTTCAGTTGTATTTTTGATGTGGTTGTAGGAGGGTTCCAGTATCGCATTACCTATGCCACCATCTTGACTGGAAGTCCCATTTAGTGTTTAGAATATCCTTTACATGCAGATGTGGTCTCACATTCACCGAAGAGCAAAGTGAGACACACAGAAAGGTCGCAGCCTGAGTGTGTGTGGTCAGTGAGCAGCAGAGCTGGCGTTTGAACCGCGATGTCTGGTTGCCAGGCCCGGGCTTCCTGAACCACAAAGCCTTCTGTCGAGTGCTGCACAAACGTGAGGATTCTCGTGGGCAGTGATAGCTGGTTTAGATGACCGAGGGCCTTCTCAGGACAACCATGACCTGCTGCCTTTCCAGTGTTAGCACTGAGATGATCTTTGGAAGGGGCCTATCAACTTCACTTGTTTCACCCAGCTTTAAATAAGGGCCTTTAAAAAAATAGTCTGGCTTTGTTAATAAATTTCTGGAATACATTTTAAAGTGGCAGCAAATTAAGTGTTTTTCTTGGTTCAGATTTTTTTGCACCCATTGACTTTTTGAATTTCTAGTTTAAGCTCTCCATTTACAGCTCAATTACATTAACCATGTTTATCAATATAAACAATTGTTCTGGGCCTTACCTCTGAGTTCTTTCCAAAGTTGGTCTTGCTTAATGTATTACTAAATAAAATAAGCATTCAACGAGTGGAGGTAAGAGAGCATATTTCTGCAGCTGCCTCTGTGTTCTGAGGGAGCCAGCCATTAATATTCAGCACCGCGGTGAAAGTTTGGCCTTATGCTAAATCATAAGCATTTTAATGGCAAATAAATGATATATTTAATTATATTGACAGTTGTGTAAATTTAGGTTTCATTTGGGCATTATATGAAGGGGGACCCCCAAAAAACAAAACCTATTTATAAAAAAATGTGTACTTATTCTTACATGTTTAAACTTCAGTCACCTTCACAGTACTCTCCATTTGATGCTATATACCTACCGAGGTGTTTTTTCCACTGCTCCAAACAGTTTTTGAACTCTTTGATTTTGATGCCTTTTAGTGCTTCCACCATGGTTTGTTTTACCTTTTCCATATTGGCAAAACATTTTCCTTTGAGGACTTTTTTCATCTGGAGAAACAAACAAACAAAAAAGTTGCTCAGGGCGAGATCAGGTGAATGGGGGGAGGCCGCTGAACACTCAGCACAGTGTGGGCAGATGCACTTGTAAATCACCCGTCATGAAATGGGCAAACGTGTTGACTCTTCAAAATAAATTCACTGAAGACTAATGCAGCCTCTCACAACACCACCAGCTGGTATACTGATACAGATGGATTCGTAGAACACTCACCTAGTAAGGGAAGTCTGTACTACAAGGGGCCCACCCTCCAGAAGATAATTCTGGTGTTTTGGAAGTTCCCTTCATATATTTGCTATCTTTTTTTAAGCTACTTTTTAGCTGTAAGTGCTAGGTCACAAAACATGAGATCACTGTGGTCTAGCAAAATCTTGAATAATCAGAACTTTAAATAACCAAATATTGTCAGCATCCCACTTCTGGGATAAAGAGGAAAGTGACATGGGCCAAAGTTGCCAATTAAAATTACTATGTACGTCCCAAATCCTGGGCAAGTCATGTTAAGTGAGCCTCCACTCTACCCACTACACACGCGTCAATGCAATACTTTAAAACAAAAAAGTGAGTGGGATACTGACCACTAAGGACAATCCTGAAGGAAAAATCAGGGAGAAGGTGGATACCCTGTATCCTGAGGTTTGCGAGGAGAGGGGACAGGAAGAAACTGGTAACTAGTTTTAACAACCTTCTGTTTAGGTCACTCTCACAGGACCATAAGCATCCCTTGAAGGAATTATTAAAAGTGGTGTTTGGGTCCCCATCCTAGTCCTACTGAATCAAAATCTCCAGAAAAACTGTAGAAAATGCATTTTTAAAATGGCCTAGGGCCCTGGCTGGTGTGGTTCAGTTGATTAGAACATTGTCCTATAAACCAAAAGATCACAAGTTCAATTCCTGATCAGGGCACAGGCCTAGGTTGCTGGCCAGGTCCCCAGCTGGAGCACATGCAAGAGGCAACTGATTGATGTTTCTCTCCCTTCCTTCCCCTCGCTCTAAAATCAGTAAGCATATCCTTGGTGAGGATAATAATACGTGAATAGAATAGAATAGAATAGAATAGAATAGAATAGAATAGAATAGAATAGAATAGAATAGAATAGAATAGAATAGAATAGAATAGAATAGAATAGAAATAGAAATAGAAATAGAAATAGAAATAGAAATAGAAATAGAACAGAACAGAATGGCCTAGGAATCCAGGACTCACCCTAGACCTGGATTTCTAGGCTCAGATCAGGGTATAGGAATGTGGAAGAAGCTCCACAGATTTAATTCTTATATGAACCCCTGCTTTAGAAGTATTCTAGCATCACTCTCTTTCCTTGCTGTGTTGGGAAGTATGGCACCTTCCTCAGCCATAGCCCAGTGTTCCTCAAAGTCTGGTGGGCAGCCCACGTGCAGCTTGTTAAAGATGTACATCCCTGGATCCCACCTTGGACTTCTGAGCCAGGTCTCTGGGGTGATTCCTGGCAATCAGCATCTTTAGTCTACCCTCTTAGGTACATCCTCTGGACACCCTAGTTTGAGAAGCACTGCACCAAGGATTGTTCTGAGTTTTATCAGAACATAGGTAGCCCAATCTCTTTTACCTTGTGGATCAGCTAAATACACACCATCAATGTAAGAACAGCTTACATTGCAACTTACCCAGCACTTGAACATTTCCTATTTTTTTGGTCCTCACAATCCTAAGAGGCTGCTGTAACTGGAATTAATTATGAAGAACATGAGGCTTAGAGAGGATGAGTAACTTCTCTGGGCTCATCATATACTCTGAGCAGAGTTTGGACTCAATTCATAGTTTTACTCAAGTCCTGACACGGATGATTTTGCACACAGTGCTAATTCAGCACTTACACAGGACCCTTCTGAGCTCTCGAACCCTGTAAGACAGGCAAAGCAGGAATTATCCCCACTTAAAGTGGTAAAATGGTGTCACTTGGACACTAAGTTCTTCATCCAGGGTTGCATGGTGCACCCTGATAAATCTGATGCTGACACATGTGTCTTCTGGTTCTGATCGCTGATGCAGAAACGCGGCAACAGGGTCTCTAAGATTCCCAGCCAGCAAAAGAGGATTCTGTTATAGTCATTGACCCTATAACCAAAGCAAGAAGAAATGTCCCTTGATAGAGTGACAAATTTTATTCTGTAACTTTCTGCCATTCGTTATGCTAAATAAGCACAATGGGAGGAAGGGGTTCAGGAAAGGTCCTGATGTTAATGAGAAGACATTTCCTTCACTCAAGGTGGTCACAGTCAAGTAGAAAATAGACTTAAATGATTTAGAACAATTTCTACCTAAAGTGTTCTACATAACTTTCACTAACTGCTTGAAAATGTAATGAACTAGAATATTTAATTCAGTTGACAGTATTTTGCAACACACCGTGTGCCAAGCCTGTGGGAGACCCCAGGTACACGGAGATTACTAGGACCATCTCATACTCAAGGAACAAACCGTTTATGCTTTGGAGGTGTGTTGTAACAAGCAAAAGTAATCTCTGAAGAGGGAGACTTCTTCCCATCCCAAATCTCTGCACCCAGGCCCAGATTTCCCAATGGGCAAAGTAAGCACTTTGTTAGGAAAATAGCATTACAGAAGCATTAATGGCAATCACTGGGAAAGAATGTGATATTTTAAAATATTGTAAAGGTCGTCAAAGAGAGTAGAGCTTTGTTGAACTTGCTTGAAATTTTTCCTTCCTTCTTCCTTTCCTTTCCTTTCTTTTCCTTTCCTTTCTTTTCCTTTTCTTTTTTCCTTCTTTCTTCCTTCCTTTCTTCCATTTATTCATTACATGGTGGGGCAGGATGGGAAGGAATGTGTTGTCTTTTGGGGGCTTTTGACCTCCAAGGGTCTTACTCTGGCCCTACCGAGGGATACAACTCAGACCAGAGATGACCATACACATCACTCATGACGTACTTGAAACCTGTTTCCATCTGTGCCAGCACAGTATCTCTGAATGGCATGTGGAATATGGGTTGCAATTAGCAAATCCTTAGTGCACTTCATCTGGGCAGCTCCAAAAAATTCAGAGGGATTTGTGCAATTTTGAGCACTGAAAGTGGTCATTGAAAGTACTTATCACTTACAGGTCTGAGGCAGACTGTATTGGAAACCTATCTCCTTCATGTTATTGGATCATAAAATTGGATCATAATCATTACAGACCTGCATCCTCTGGGTTGCCCATGGGTAAAGGAAGTTAAGTCAGTTGTCCTGTGCTATAGGCCTTGAAGTGACTCCCTGAGCTGCAAAATGGTGATGTTGCTTAAAATCTTCCCGTGTTTCTCTTTTGCCCTCAGGATAAAGCACAGGCTCCTTTCCTTGATTTAAAAAGATACTCCTAATCTGTCCAGTCCTTCTTTGCCCCTCTGGCCTCTTCTGCCGTAATCCCCATCTCCAGTTTCCCTCTGTGCTCCAGAATCCTGAACTACTCTCAGATCTCTCTTGCTCAGCAGTCTTTGCACATGCTATTCCTTCTGTCTAGAATGTTCTCCCTCCTGCTCTTTCCCTAGCTCTCAGCGTAGAACATCACTTCCTCTGGGCAGCCTTTGCCGTACCCCCGCCCCCACACCCCAGTACAAGGTCACATGCCTGCCCTCCTCTGTACACCCCAGGCTCCTCGTCTTTGTCCCCTCCACCTGTGACTGTCTGGCTGTTCCCTGAAGCCAAGTGTTCTCCATACGTACGATAGGTGCATACAAACAATTAAGAATTTATGGAATGGTTGAATGAATGACTAAGCAAGTACAGTTAGAATTAGTGAGTAAATTCTTCTCATATCCAAAGCAACAAAGGCAGCTCTTAACCTCCGATGCCTAATCTAAAATTCACCTCTTCCTCTCATACCCTTATTTTCTATTTTAACCAGATTTTATGCCTGTAAATATATGGGAATGTGGGAAAAGAGATCACTAGAGGAGGCAAATACCATTTCCTTCATTGACATTGAGGACCATGCAGGTCAGGGACAGCAAGTAACTTCTCCAAGGTCACACAGCCTCTCAGTATAGAGCTGGGTTTGAATCCAGGTCTGTCTGACTCCGAACACCTGGGACAGGCAAAGAGTGAGTAGACAGCGGAGATCAGAATTCAGGCCTTCTGCCATATGAGAGGCAACCATACATTGTTCTTTCTCCCTCCCTTCTCCTCTCTCTAAAAAATAAATAAATAAAATCTTAAAAAAAAAAAAAAAAGAATTCAGGCCTTCCGATTCTGGATCTCATTCTTCTCCTTGCTCCTTGCCTGAAAAAATAGGATCACTAATGATCTTGTTTTTAATTTCAAGGTTAGTGTTCAATACAGGTCAAATGTCTCTTAAGTGGAAAATCATATGGTGTTCATTGGCTACATTATCCTTCACTTCCCTTGTGAGGGTTAAGCTTTGGTGTCCCTCATGTTACTGGATGAGAGATGAAGGCAGGCGAGTTTTAACTCTCTCATGAGCCCATGTATCTGGGAAGCGGAATACAGGGGAGTGATGAGGAGCCAAGAGTAGGTAAGGATTAAGGGAATGTGTTAGGAGGAGTGGGGTAAAGGCCTTGAACTTTAAATCATTTAAAAAATACTTTCATACCAGATTTTTGTGAGCCCAGGTAATTTCGGATGTTCTGACCCAAATCCTTTCCTTCAAACTGCCTGCTACAAAAACAAAACAAAACAAAAAGAAAGAAAGAAAAGATAGGACACAAAACAAAACAAAAAGAAAGAAAAGATAGGACAATGATGCCTTTCCAAAACTCTAAGTCCTCGTCTCTTTCTTCCATCAGAAACCCTCTGTTGTCAGTCCCTGGCATTCCCTGGAGATTTCCTTAGCAGCAGCATTCTTGTGTTTTTTACTAAACTCCTCTTATAAGAGGATGTTTTACTTTTAGGGTTTAAGAGAGCGAATCAGTGTAAAGACACATTTGGTTGCAATCTTCATCAGCAGCTGCCCTCTGACAGGATTTGAGGATGCCTCCGTTTCTGGGGATAATTGCTCTGTTATCTTCGAAGGTCTGCGTGAGCTCCACAGCACAGGAAATCTGTGTCTCCGCCCCCTGCTCCAAATTTAGTTCATGCATTACCCTAAATGTGGGTTTACACAAGGAAAATTACTTTAGTGCTAATCCAGTTGACTTGTAAGTAAATTTAGCTTTCCCAGGTTCCTAGTCCCACAATCTAAACTGATTTCGGAGGCAGCTTTGGCAATCTCCCCACACTTCTCAAGCACACTCGGGAGCACGGGTGCCCAGCAAGCTGGTCAGTCTCCTGGTGTTCAGGCCTGTGGCGCTCGCTGCCTAGGTCCACATCCCGTGGCCCCACAGTTACACACTGCGGGGTGGGTCCGGAAGTGGGCTGAGAGAAGGCCGCCCTGAGCCAGTCCATTCACAGTTCTGTGCCTCAGTCTGTAAAACCCTGGTGCCACATAGAGTGGAAAAAGCAAGTTATATTCTTTGAACCCATTAACAGAAAACTTGTGGGGCAAGATCCTATGATTAAAAGTAACAAAATCTCCCTCGTAACCATGTGTTAGATCTGGGTTCACTTTCCACAACTGACAAACCAGTCAAATGTGATGGTTTTTTAAGACTTGTTTACAGTGGTTTACCCAAAGCTCATCAATAAAAAAGTCCTTATGTTTTTAAAACCTGGTCAGCTTTGCAGCAACAGGCCCAGAAAACAGTGTGGTTCCCATGATGTGCCTTCCCAAGAATGCCAGCCCAGAGCCTTGGGTTCCGTTACAAAACAGTGGACATCTTGGATGAGTGGGAACCGGATGAGGGGATGAGAAGTTGGTCTGATCTGTGGGCCCCTCAGCTCAGAGGTCAGTGGTGAGCTTTGGAAAAACAGGTCTTTCTAGGTGGATTGGCCCATCTGTAATAGCTAATACTGACTGACTGCTTATGATGTGTCAACAATTGTTCTAAGTGCTATTGTGTTTATGGAATCTTCATGGTAATCATAGGAAGCAGGCAAAGGTATTCTCCTCAAATGAGGCACAGAAGGAGAGGTTAAGTTGCCCAAGTCACGTAGCTAATAAGCAGCAGGGCTGAGATTCAAATCTAGGCGTTTTGTCATGTATGAGTAGCCAGGAATCAGATGACTATAGTAAGTTGTCCTGGACTTGGGAGAGCTGTGTGTTGACTCAGGAGCACCAAAAAAACTTTTAATTGATAAGTCTAGTGGTTTCTTCTCAATTGTTGATGCCGTTCACCTTTGTAGAATGGGACACTGCTCGTTAGACTGTCTTCGTTTGTATTTTTTCACCCCTCTCTCCATCTCTCTGAGACTGTTTTTAGTGTGCTCTGCTAATTCCCCTTTTTCTTTCAACCTTTATTTGTGGACTCCTCCACAAGTTTCTGTCCCTGCCCTTCCTCCTGACTCCACCATTTAATCTCACCTCTGCTCCAGGGTGAGCTCGTCAGTTCCTGCAGCTTCAACTGCCAGCTCTACAGGGATGACTGCGATTGGCCAGCCAACCCTGACTCCTCCTGCACTTGAGACCTGCATGTCCACCTTCCCCGTGGGCATTGCCCCATAGACAGCCTGTCAGTATTGCCCATTTAACCTGTTCACATCGGCCCAGTGCCTGGCACAACAGCCAGCACCCAATAAGTATGTGAGGCTTAATGGATGAATAAATGTATAATTTAAAGAGACAGTCTCCAGGTTTCATGGATTTTATCTCCCAGATTGCCCTAAACTTTCCTGAATACCCCTCGCTTAACCTGCTCTGAGGTCCCATGGCATCTTATGTTTCCCTTTGTTCTCGTGCGCATTTCCCCCCACATTCTGTTGTAGTTATTCATGTAATATCTTTTCTCCTCAAGAATGTACGGACTTTAAGGAAAGAGATTGTGTTTTATTCATTTCTATCCATCAGATGGCCTTATACTGTGCTTTTCACAAAGAGGCACCTAGTAACTATTGAAAGAACGAGTCAGTAAATTGGACCCAGCACTTGGCCGTTTACAAAAGGCTTTCACAGATATCTTTTTAAAAAATTCCACAGTGTGTTAAGAAGGTCGGTGATTGAGTCATTAGCCCCATTTCACAGATGAAGAGGCTAAAGGTCAGCAATCCCCTTGCTCGCCCAGCCAGGCTTCTGATTCTGAATCAGAGGACAGACCAACCCTGCATCATGACTTTCTCCCACGTACTCAGGAGCAATAAGGGCAGAGACAGGCGTGTCCGGTGGGGGGTGGCCTGCACCGGGCGCAAGTACCGATGCATCTGATTGGGTGCCTCGGGTGTCACCACCGCTCACCCAAGTTCCATGTGTCTTTCAAAAACCCCCACTTGGGGCTCCTAAGAGGAGCTCACTGCAGAGAAGACCCAGGTGCAAGTCATTTTGTTGAGCTCCATGTTTTTGTCTCTAAGAAGAGAAGTATTTTTTTCTCTGTGAAGTTAAAACACCCAAGGACTTTCCTTTTGGAATCAGACAAATCTGGCTTAGAGGCTCAGCTTCAACATTTAACAACTTTCTTCCTTTCCCTTATCTATAAAATGAAGATAATGACACTGGCGGGAGGGGGGCCAGCATGCACAGATTAAAAGGGGGGGATTTTAAAGGACTTGGCATGCCTCCTGGCAAGGGGAACTCAACTCATTCCTTTCCTCTTTCCGTGAATTGTGCCTCTGTGCCTTTAACTCTTTCTACATAATGGGGTCATGACCAGGGAACTTGGGCCCAAGATGAGACTCGCTGTCTGAGAGGAATGAGAAGGCCAAGCTATGACTGAGGCGTAAGATGGTGCTGAGAAATGTCATCTGCTGCTTGCACATCTGCCACCTGTTCTGGCAAGTGGAGACCATCTCCAGCTTGCAACGTGACTGACACACAGCTGGGCCATTCAAGTCACACCAGCAGAATTCCTCAGGAGAATAAGCCCCTTGTCAGACAGTTAACACCATTTGATACCATCTTATAAAATATCCAGAAGCAAAAGAGGAGAGAGCAGTTTCTAAAGAAGTGACTGATGGGGGAGGGGCCAGTCATGGAGAGTGCAAAGGTGCCCAGGGCAGGTGTGAACTGCGAAGCTTCCTTAGGTTAGTGCCGAAAGAATGAGGGGCCCCTAGCCCTGCAGCACCTTTAAAGAAAGGGTGAGAGAGACACACTTAGGTAGTCTGTCAATACAAGGGCTCAGAGTATTGGCAGCGCTGACAGAAGTTATTTAAGATTGCATTAGTAACACTGACACATTGCCTTTTCTGATTGACACAATTCAAACAGGCATCATTCGCCTTTCAGCACTGCTGAGAAATGATGAACAATGAGGGGATCAGAGAGCCATCCACGTGGATTCTTGGCAGGGACCGTGAACCTTCTTTACCTTGAGCTTAGGGCCTTATTGGATAGGTGATAAATTCTCCCTTAACTGGAATATTTCAATTAATCAGAATTATTTGTCTTTTATATTGTTATAGTCTAATTTTTGCTAAGTAGGGATAAATTAGGCAAAAATAAGATAGTTGGGCCTGGCTGGTGTGGCTCAGTGGATTGAGCGTGGGTTGGGAACCGGAGGGTTGCCGGTTCGATTCCCAGTCAGGGCGCATGCCTGGGTTGCAGGCCAGGTCCCCAGTGGGGGCCATGTGAGAGGCAACCACACATTGATGTTTTTCTCCCTCTCTTTCTCCCTCCCTTCCCTTCTGTCTAAAAGTAAATAAATAAAATCTTAAAAAAAAAAAGATAGTTGCGTTTTGTTTTGTTTTTTAAGAAAAGTACTATAAATAATATTTACAGTTTCACATCCGGTACATTAATCCATTATTTACTACTAGGTGAACTTGAATGAGTTTTATAAATTCTTGTACATGTCCCATTTTACTCATCTGTGTAAGGGGATAAATAAAACTTCCCTCTTAGGGTTGTAATGATAATTAAATGAGATAGCTATGTATATCACTTCAGAAGCACACCTACTTGATAAATGTGAGCTATTTTTATTAATACGGCTTTCATGATCTGTGCTTGCTCTCTCTGTTCCTGCCCAATGCGCTTTCATTGTCTGTGCTTGCTCTCTCTGTTCCTGCCCAATGTGCATCCAGGTTGAGTGGCTTTGTACACAGCGGTTGATATCACAGGCTTCGGCATTTAGAGGACCTGGATGTGAACTTGGGCAAATCCCTTCGTTTCTCTAAGCCTCAGTTTTCCGTCTGTTAAGTGGGAGCAGTAATATCTGCCTCTTGTGATTGTTGTATGGTGCAAATAATATTTCTAAAGTGCTTAGCATACATGTGCCAACAAATAGTCGACATTGTTATGTTTATAACAAGGACTCGAAAGCACTATAAAGTACAGAATCATCAAAGAAAGCAGCTCTTCATTCACTGAACATTTATTTCTTAAACATCAGATTGACTCTAGGCCAGACACAGAGTTTGGCACTGGGGACCGAGATTTACAATGCGTTGAAACGAATAGGGCATTTCTTGTGAGCCCCGGGTCACTGAGGAAGCCAGGCCATTCCGTTCCCCGCACTTTCACGTTAAGCCACGCCCCTCAGTGGAACCCTGATGCTCCAGCGGCTCCTGGGACCAAAACGTGCGTCTCTGCGAACAGCGATGCCGAACATTAAACTGGCTGCGTCAAACTCGAAAAGATGGTGCCGAGATTTTGTGTCACAACTTTGTCAATGTTAGGCCTGCTGAATTTGCACATGGTAGATAGAAAGGAGGTTTCAAAGCGGGCAGCTTTACTACTTAGGGCTTTTGGGTTGCCAGGCTGCTTTTTTGGGAAACCCATATAATAGAATACCTTTTTTATTTAAAAAAAAAAAAAGTATTACCTCAGAAAGTATAGCTCTTTTACAAAGCAGTAAGTCCTTCTGAGCACCTCCTCAATGATATGACCGATATTGTAATGATCATTTTGATTAACGTATGAACCGACCTTTTTTTAGATAACAAGCATTCACAGATACCTATCGACTTGCCAGGGTTTATGTCCAGCAACAAAGTAACACATGAGCATATGTGTATATGTGTGTGTGTCTAAAACAAAAGAGCATTTTAAATGTATAATCTACTCTTCTCTTTGGCACCAATCTGTGTAGTAAGAAGAATGCTTGGCCGGGACTCAGGATCTAGCCTCTGGCCTCCTTTCTGCCATGACCTTGGGAGGAAGCTTAAGTTTCACCTCCTCCAGGAAGTTTCCCCTGACTACCCCAGCCTCCAGTCATGTTTTCCTACGCCAGTTCTATTGCATTGAGATTCCATGCTATATGTTTTCACACGCCGCTCCTCTAGTTGTTTGGACATTGTGAATCTTATCTGTCTACAGGAATTACATGCCCCTTGAAGGTAGAGGCCAAGTCTAATGCCCTCCAAAACCCTGCAATATAGGACAGTGCAGGAAAGTTAATATGCTCCTCTTCCAACACCCGATTAACTAAGGCCAGTGAGTGATCAGTGATGTGGAATAAGATTCTGCTGACGTGTTTTTTGGCAGGGAGTAGAGAGGGATGGGAGAAGGGAGGCTCGAGCTGAGAGGAAACTGAATGAAAAAAGAATGAACGTTAGATTTGACATCAACAGACTTTGGTCTGTTGGGTCCCCACCTTGCCAAGTTATAGCTAGATGATCAAATAGAAGCTACTCTCGCTCTTCAAGTTTATTTTCCTCATCGTTAAAATATCTGCCTCATCGGGTGATTTTGAGGATCAAATGAGATAATGTATGGAAAATGCTTTATAAGCAGGAACCACTTTGCACATGCTATTTTTTTAATTCAACTTTGATTTGTTTTGGGTTAAAAACAGGGTAGTTTTCTTTCCTTGAACCAATGAGGGGAGGAACAAATGATAAAAATCACATTTTCCAAAGTTACCCAGGCTTATAGAAGAATTCAGCTCCCCCCCCCCACACCCAGTGTTCGCCCTTGTCTCACACCAGTTCACCCACTGCACCCACCAATTAGTCTGATACACTCACGGAGGCTTTTGTAGTTCACAAAAGCATCTTCATGTCCATTCTCATACAGAAACCCTGTGATACAGGCAGGGAGGTGGGAAGTCTTCCCATTTCATTGATAAGCAGTGTGAGCCTCCGAGAGATTTACCAAATGCCCCAGCATCTCCCCAGCTGGCTTAAAGGGCCTGCCCGCTTCCCAGTCTTGCCTTCTCCGTGATGCCACCTGGGCTCTGCTTTGTACGAATCTTCCCAAGCCAAGCTCAGTCACAAACAAACATGCTTCCTAGTTGGGGCAATCAGTTCACTAGCATCAAAATGGTAAAACCACTCCCAGTAAAATTTAGTCCAATTTATAAGTCTTTAATATTTCATAATAAGTGTAAGCACTGCACATCTGGCTTTCCTACATTTTTAGCAGCAAAGCAGACTAGTTCAGAATCAGGTGGAGCCAATACTAACCCTCTTTCTGATGCTCGCTGGATAAAGGAGAAACTGAGAAGCTTCTCTGAGCCTTGGTAGAAATCCGGGTTCCCGACACCCAGCTCCCAGTGGTGCAGACAGTGAAACGGCATAAAACACACAGGGCCCTCAGTCCGCTCTGTGCCTCGAGGATGAAAGCGCTGGCGTTTCAGCTTTTCAGCTGCTCCTGACTGTGTAAAGTAAGGTAAGATTTACGTCTGGGAGACACGTGAAGGTGTAGCATTTGGACCTGTACATGCTGTCACAGTTCAACCGTGTTAATGAAACACTTCATCGTGTGTCAGCCACCATCGCCTTGACAGGCCATCTCTGGCTGGCGTGACCCGAGGGCCTATGAGAAAAGGACATTTCACTGATGGCACACCAGGTTGCTTTGTGTTTCCTCCTTCTTGAAAAGCCATTTCCATTTTTAATTTTTTTTCATACATTCCCGACTCCGTAGCCTGCAGGTAGAATGCTGTGTGTGCTGCACAGGAACATGGTTTCCCTTTTACCGCCTTTCCCAGCCCTCTCCCTGTTGGCAGAATTTTTCCGTCAGGCAGTGAAAGCAAAGGTGGTTCCTATTTTTGTAGTCATATATTTTCATCCTTCTTTCTGACTCTGAACAGCTCCTTAGGAGGGGCGGCTGGAGGCCTGGGGACTGTAGTCCCAGAGTTGGCCTGTGTCCGTGACATGGGTGCTGAGGGTGGAACCGTGGAGTGAGGTGTGCATGATGGTATCCTGCCTCTGGAGATGAAGAATTAGATGCCTGGATGCCCTGGCTGGTGTAGCTCAGTGGATTGAGCGCGGGCTGGGAACCAGACGGTCCCGGTTCGACTTCTGGTCAGGGCACATGCCTGGGTTACGGGCCAGGTCCCCTGTGAGGGCCATGTGAGAGGCAACCATACATTGCTGTTTCTCTCCCTCTCTGTCTCCCTCGCTTCTCCTCTCTCTAAAAATAAATTAATTAATTAAAAAAAAAAAGAATTAGATGCCTGGAATAGCCTGAGCAGCTAGTCAAAGCCCAAGAAAGGGCAGAGCTTTGTCTGACTCCAAAGCCCTCAGTCTTGGACATTGTGGTTTAGAGTTTCTCAAATGTCACTTTTCTAACAAATGCCCTCCAGGGGAAAGAAAAACAAACTTAAAGGCAAATCTGTTGTAGTGGGAGTTTACCATATTTTTTGGACTATAACACACATTCCCCCCACCAAATTTGGGAGGAAAGTGGGGGTGCGTCTTATAGTCTGAATGTAGCTGAATTATAGTCTGAATGTTATTTATGTTATTAAATATTTTACCACATTTTTTGCTTCAATTTTTTTTTCCTACTTTCTACCTCTAAAACCTAGGTGCGTCTTACGATCCAAAAAATACGGTACATATGGTGGCAGTCCAGTTGGGGAAGGGTATACTCATTTGAGAGGCAGTGCCTTTTGGTGCTTCTTGACTGCTCTCCAAAGAGGTAGCTGTGCCCTCAGCCACATATAGGGGACTTCTTTCCTGGGCCTTTAAAAGAGTCTCCTGGATGATCCTCATTATTCTTAAGAAACCCTAACACCCAGAGAACAGGCCCCTTCCCCCATGAACAAGACCAAGGACAGACTATGATGGGGGAGTCAGTGACAGAGTTGGGGTATCAGGCTCGAGGGAGATCTGGGGGAGGACTGTGAGGAGTTGCTGGGATAAATGCCGTGTGAACCACAAATGCAAACCACATATGTAGTTTAAAATGTTCTGAGCCGTATTTTACGAAGTAAAATCAGGTGAAATAATTTAAAGAATATATTTTATTTACCCTAATAGATTCAAAACATTAATGAGATATTTTACATTCTTTTTTCTTCTTCTTCTTTTTGGGGGTGGGTAATAAGTCTTTGAAATCCAGGATGTATTTTACACGCACCACACACCTGTTTGGGCTGAAACAGGCACATGTGGCCTGCGACCGCTGTGTTAGCTGTGCGGATCCACGGTGGCAGCGCCACCTCCCCACCCACCAGCACTCCCTGTCCCCACCCCTGCTTTCTTCTTCTGTGCACAGTTGTCACTAGATGAACTACGTATTTCCTTTACTTGTCTCTCATTAGTAATTAAGATGCAGTCTAAGCTGATATCATAATGAATGAATAGATAACAGACAGAAAGGGAGAGCTGGAAGGGTAGTTCTGTTTCCCATGCTCTCCCTGGGACCCAGGCTCAGTCCATCTTATTCCTCTGCCAGCTTCAACCTGTGGCATTGATCTTGTCCTGGAGGCTTCTTCAGCATTTGTATGGCCACACTCCTGTCAGGAGCGTACCCTTTTTTTTCTTTTTAAGACACAGTCCTCCCTCTCTTTCCCCCTCTCTCTCTTCCTTTTCCTCCCTTCCTCCCTCTCTTCCTTCCTGTCTTTCTGTAAGGGCCAGCCCAGAGATGATATACATCCCTTCAGCTCACATCTCTTTGGCCAGAACACAGTCACATTTTATGTCTAGCTGAGGTGTCCTGCTGGAAGGGGCAGTGGCCAGCAGATGGGGGCAGTTCTGATATTAAAGTTGGAAGGGAAGAGCCCAGCGTGCCCGACTGGAATGTTTTGTTCACTGTTGTCGCCCCAGCAGCGGTGCCCCAGGGGTAGGGCTGTGGGAGCATCACTCTGGCAGGAGGAGTATCTTACATGACATTGTTAGGATCAAAAGCACATAATGTTAATGAAAGTGGACTAAATTATAGTTGATTGCATTGTTATTTTTAAATTCTCCATAGACCCTGCACCCCATGTTCACTGCACCAGAGAAGACTGCTCCCTTCTCCCGGCCTTGATATGCTACTGAGCCCTGGTGCCAAGAGTAGTGGCTGGCACATTGTGAATACTCAGTATCTGTGGAGTGAATAGAACTACACCCTTCCCTGCCATTGCCACCTCACCAGGCAGTAGCCCTTATGACATGTCCACAGTTAACCGCCACTCAGCATCTAAACCAGGAGCTCCCTGAGCACCAGAACCTGCACCAGCTGCCGCAGCTTGAGGCCCAGGCATTTGGTTAACATTGGCTGAATGAAAGAACCAATAGAGTTCATTGGAGGCTGCCTCCCTTGGCCGCCCCAGCCTGCATTTAGCCGACTCTAGGCAGGAGTTTTCTATCGCATTCTCTTCGCTTTGTCAGAACAGCAGAGGCAAAGACTGGAAAGATAGACTGGCTCCAATTTGTAAGTTACCTTATGCATCAGGCTAAGGAGTTTGCACTTTGTCCTAAAAGCAGTAGGGGACCATCAACACTGTTTAACCAGCTGGAACTTTAATTAGAGGTGTGATTTAGTGATATGAGAATGGAAAAGAAGGAACTAATTGGTGTTTTCTCCTCAGACCTTTTGACTTCAGCTTTCTAGGCACTGGCATTTTCCACTTTTCTTCAACCATTTCCAAGGACACTGTTCATTGGCATCTCAGTCCAGCTGTTCCTCCTCTGCTCTCCATTTTGATAAGTATAGTCTTTGACTTGCAGCCAGGTACTGGATACCTTTAGAATGCATGGTCCTTTAAAGCAGGGACTCTGCCTTGCCCACTGCTACATCCCCGAGGTGCCCAGTAGGCTGTCAATAAATATGTTTTCCGACTGGAGATCAGGAGATGAGGAGGGAATGCAAAGAGCACAGCCGACCAGAAGGGGCACCGAGTGTTCTTCAAGCATTTGAAGTCTGTTCTCATGTTCCCTCAAGTCTTCTCTTCAGGATCACCTCTCTAGCTCCTTCTGCCATGCTTCTTGGAACGCGATGTTAGTTCTCCTCACCAGCCTGGTCTCTGCTTTCCATGAATGATGGTGTATGCATAACTCAGGTGCCCAGAGGAAAGCCTGATGCTGCAGGTGAAGTCTGGCGAGCATGGAGGAAGGCAGGTGGCTCCTCCCTCATCGCAGTGAGTTCATGCCTGTTTTCTGCCTATGCTCAGTGCTCCTAGCAGCAACCAACTTTTTTGGTAGCTTCGTTCCCTCTCTTTTGGCCAGCACAAAATACCATCAACCAACATAACATCCCCATATACCACCTATTTCTACAGATTTACTTTAAGTCTGCCAGTCTGGAAGGGAAACTAGAGATCATTCAAATGAAACATGGTGTTTTGTAAGAAGTGATCACTGGGTTACTGCTACATCTCTGCAAATATTGCAATCACAAGGGCTCAAGCACAGTGACTGGCATCAAGGACCAATGAGATATCGGATGCTCCTCAGACAGGGCATCGCACGTTGTCGGACTAGTGTGAATTTTCTGCATTTATTAATTTTGGTATTCAGTGGATTTGGTTTTGGCATGTTGGACTTAGACATTGTTCTCCTTGGAATTTATAAAAGGACATTGTGCCTGGCACGACATGAAGTCAACTTAGAAAATGCAAATTTGCCACTTAACTATGTGATTTTTAGTCTGCCTCTCAAAATTGGTCTCTATTAATAAGAGTAATAATACTAACAGTAGAATGGATAGAAAAAATTCACAAAATGTGTAGTTTACATAATACCAAATACAAATGTTTTATAAACATGTGAACATAGGAAAAGATATTTAACTTCACTAAGGACAACAATGAGATGCGGCCTTACAAAGCAATAATATCTACAGAGGTTCCTTAGCAGGCAGCTGTTAGCAGCGAGTGAGGGCAGCGAACACCACATCCTGTACCAAAGGTAGAAACATAAATTACAGAGGTTCTCTTAGAAGACTCTTTGGAAATATATGCAAAAAGCCTTAAACATGTGCATACCTTGGACCTAGAAAACAATTCCACTCAATGTGTTTAGCCTAGAGACGTAACATAAATGCATATAACAATTCATACTTAAGGATATTCATCTCAACATTTTTATAAATAACAAAAAAATGGACTCAACCTAAATGTTCAATTGTAACCACTAAACCATGTTTTAGAAGAATATTTAATGATGTAGAACATACGTATTATGTTGAAAAGAATTGTGTCTAATATAATCCCAATTGTAAAAAGAATTCATTGTGTGTTTATATGTGTGCATAAAAAGTCTATGATATGAATTAGTGATTATCTGTAGGTTTAGGATATATGGTCATATTTAATTCTTGTTTGTGTGTGTGTGTGCCTTTCTCTTTTCCAGAATTTTCACAGCATTGTTTTTTAAAGGGTGGGTTAAGAAAACCTTTCCATATCTTACAAGAATAGTGAGAATCTACATGTAAATTATAATATCTATGTGGAAACATCATACAGACATATTTCATTACTGTTAGATACTCATTACTTTCTTATATTTTGCTTTTCTTTAAGACTTCCTTCTTGTTTTCCCTCCTTCCCTGTCCTATCCCCTCCTCTCTCCACCAAGCCCTTGTCTTCACTTTCTGCTCCCTCCCTCGTCTCTCCCTTCCCTCTGGAGGCTCTGTCTTCTTCCTGGTCCTGGCCCCGGGGCTCAGCTCAGCTGCCGCCAGGAGTCAGTCAAACAGTTTGCTGACCCTGATCTGAAAGCTCAGTTGATCCAAACTGAGCAAGAAATGAACAAGTTTCTTGCATTTCCTTTCAGACCTCTGGTAGCCCTGACGCACAGCCTGGATGAATCAAGACTGCGTGAAACGCACGTCCATCCGTTCGGAGTTGAGCTCTTGTCACATAGGACCGAATTACCAACTTCTCAAAGCTGCTGGGGTGGGAGGGTGCATTTTTCTTCTACATCACCAATTGTTTGATGCCTCTGCCTTCCAACACTACTCGAAAATAGCTTTGTCAAACAAAGCATGAACACTAGGAGTTTCCTGACATTTTCATAACTATGAGCATATGATTTGCAGTTCATATTGAATAACGATGTAAGAAATCTGCCAAGAACGCTCCAAATACTATTTCCAGCACTGGTTCATAACCAGTTACAGCTGCCTCATCACAGAATGTGAGCCCAGGCTACCAGGGTCTGTGGTTGTCCCGCTTGCAAAGTTTGTATTGAGTTACTGGGAGTCGTTCTAATGGGGGAAGTCACTCTCCTGGAAAGCATTTAAGATGAATAAAGCTAAGGGTTTAACGTTCTAATGAAAAAATTTGTCAATATTTAAATCAAATGTGTGAACACTAAGTGTTTTTACATATGTTTGTTGCAGAGGTTTTGAGGCGGTCTTTCCAGACGCGAATAAAGTAGATAGATGCACTGTTAAACTCTCGAACAACGACAAAGAAAAACACGGAGTAATTGCTTCACTCAAAGCCTGCCAGGAAATTAATTGCCTAAGAGATGTATTTTATGCAGTGTCCAAAAACTGCAGTCTACGGGAGTGCCTTGCTTTCGCTAGGAGAAAACATATGTCACCTCTCACCAAAGATGTTTATGTCTTTTCACAAACCTGTCTTCTTTCAGCCTAAAGACATTCCAACTGGAAATGACTACAAAGCCAGGAGTTGATAGGTTAGGGGTGTTTAGTAATGCTTAAAATAATACCCGCGTGGGCTCAGATGCGATTCTGCACTGTGAGCCCAGTGTAGCAGCAACCCGGCCCCGGGGGACGGGGAAGCCTTTTTGTTGCTGGCTAGAGAAATTGGTGGGAGGAGGCAGCGAGTGCGGAGCTTGCCTTTGACCTGCCAACTCTGAAACTAACAGATTCGGGGCTGCAAAGCACTTGGGGAGCTAGCTAAGTGAAGTTAGTAAATATGGACGGAGCCTGCCTTGGTCCACCTTGGGGACTGCATGCAAACGCAGGATTGCTAGTGGCTGATGGTGATGGGGTCTGGAGAGTCTGCGCAGCCGCAGCTGAGGAGCACAGAGAGCAGTTCCATAAACATTTATTAGGGGTCTTTTATGAACCAAGTGCAACGTACTGGGCTCTGCTGGGAGTGAGACCGGGGATGGGTTAAGCTGCAAAGGAAATATATGAACAGCTGCTACACTTCAAGCCCATTCTGCCTGGTGGAGGACCAGACATTTCAACAAGTAGTCATAGTTAGCGAAGCCAGTGCAGGATGCTAGAGAGAATATATCTTCTCGTGGACTAGTTTGGGGGTTTCAGGAAAGCATCTTAAAGGAACTAAAACTGAACTAGAACTGGAAGGAGGCAGGGTAGTGATCCAGGTGAAGAAAGGTGAGAATGGATTTCTTGGAAGAGAAACGGCCAAGGCACAAATGCCTATAGCAGTGTGGTGTGCTCGGAGACTGTGACCCGTTCTTTATTCCTGGGGCCTAGATTCCAAGGCAGGCAATGGCAGAAGACAGGGCTGAAGCAGTGGCTGAAGCTGGTCATTTGGGGACCTCATGATCTCTGTTAACCTGCTAGGACTGCCCCGGGCGGGGGGTGTGGGGGAGAGTCACTGAAATTGTAAGCAAGAGATGATCTGATCCACCTATTAGGTAGCTCGTTCTTTAGCAGCACGAGAGATCCAGTTACAGGGTCCAGAATGAAGGCAGAGAGACAAACCGGGTAGGAGGATACACCAACTGTCTTGGTGGGATATGCTGAGAAATTAAACGACAATAACCATAAAAGGTTAGGATTGGAAAGAGCACTAGAATTGGTAAGAACAAATCATATAGTTCAGTGTCTATTTTATACAAATGAAGTAACTGAGGACAAAAGAGGGTGAGTGGCCTATCCAAGTTTATATGGTAATGAAGCTTACTGGCAGCCAAATCAGGACCGTGGACCTTGGCCTTCTGATTTCCAGCCCAGTGACTTTTCCACTCAGCAATGCCAAGATCAGTCCCAGCATCCTGCTTGTTAGGCAATGTCCTGGAGAAACTTCAAAATTTACTTGGCCAGCATTTTCCCTGTTAATATCTAGGAGGTGGGAACAGCATTTGCTGTATCAAGCCAGACTGCCTGGGAGGGATCTTTTCTGTTACCTTCTTTCTCTGTGGTTTTAGATACCTCCCTTAATTTTGCCACCTTCTTCTCCAGAAAACCTTCTCCACTACTGCCTATGACATGCTCCCCCTTCTGCTGAGTCTAAGCGGTGTCCAGCACAGTCTGGCACCTTTTCTCCAGCTTGCTTTCTCAGCACGTGGGTCTGACTGCTGCAGCATTGTTAAGCACTGGGAAACTTGGGAAGACATGTGGTCCGACAAAATAAAGGTCAACTGCTTGCATCTACACTGCTCCCTTGCATGTATGACCATGTTACATAGCAGCATTATCTGTGCAAATACTGTTTGGTGTTGTGTTTTTTAGTCGATTGTATGTGAACATATTTGTATATATATATATCTGTATTAGTTTTATAGCATTCCTAAACAGCAGGAGATTGGGAGTGAGGCCTAAGGCTTTGGTAACTGAATTAATCTCCAAATCTCAGCTTCCTCCACTGGAGAATGTGGGTCATGCTGCTACCTGGCGGGTTCCTAGCACATGGCAGGGGTACAGAAGTATCAGACCTACACCCACATTTGTCTGGTTTGGGGAAATACGGTATTTTCACAAACATCCACGTATGGTTACAAATGGTACCATAGCTAAAAGTCGAGGGTCATTTTTTTTTTTTAGGATATTTTTGAGCACAGAGTAAAATCTTTATACCTTGTAAAAGTAAGGAGAAAAAAATAAAGAAATAAAACTAAATTAGCTAAGAAGTTTGTGGCCTTCCAATATTACACATATTGAAGTAACCAGAATGCATTGTATACCTGAGGAGGGTTGTGTGGTTTGTGAAGCATGTCGATCACAGGGATGACTCTGTGTTCCACGAGAGATGGCCTCCCAGTTATGCATGAGTCAGCTGAGGGGTGGGCACCTGAGCTGGGAGGGAGGAGAGGGGTAGAATTCAAGACGTACTTTGGTAGCTAATGTAGTCTTCAAGTTAAATTGTTACTACTCCGAAATGCTTCCCATTTTCCTCTTCTCCATTTCTTCTGTTCAGCAGAACTAAATTCATGGGGAGATTGGGTGGCTGGGATGGGGAGGTGGAGACATGAACTATAAATTTCTGCTTGTTAGATGAACTCAGGTTCCCTCTTTGCTGATGTTGAATTAAGAAGTGGGAGACATATCATATAGTCATTAAATATTTGTTAAGTGTCAACAACTTAATACTGACTAGGTGCTGTTATAGGCAGTGGGGATGTAACAGCGACCAACCAAAGTTCCTGTCCTTGTTTGTTCATAAACAACGAAATATATCAGTTCCTAATATATCCGATGATACCGGGTACAGTCCATAGTCATCAGTCAGGTAGGGGCGAGGGGAAAGTGGTAGGCATGCAGTCAGAGAGGTGGTAGGGGCGGATGACTGTGTAAGGACACTGTGAGGGCTCCAGCTTTTACTTAGCATGAGGAGAGAAGCCATTGGAGAGATCTGAGCAGAGGAGGGACCTGAGCTGGTTTACATCCCGAGGGATTCCCTCCACTGGCCATAGTGAGAATAGACTAGGGTGGCCAAGAGTGGGGGTACGAGACCAGCTGTGAAACTTTGGGGGGAAAGTCATGCAGAGGTAACGCTGGTCTGAATCTGGAGGGAGCAGGAAGGCTGGGTTTGGGGTAGACTTTGAAGGAGGAGGTGAAAGCATGGGCTGATGGTTTGGATATGATTATGAGAGAAAGCATAGAGACAAGGAGAATGTGAAATTTTGTGATGAATATTTATAAGGAAGGAATGTTATTTCCTGGGATGGAGGAAGAACTCAAAAATGGTCTTGGAGGGAAATGAGAGTTCGATTTTAGAAATGTTGAGTTTGAATTCCTTTTAGATACCCAAGTGGAGACATGGAGGCTGAGGTTCAGAGAGTGGTCTGAGCTAGGGATACGAACTCGGGAGGAGACAGGAAGTCAGGTAGGAAGTGAGAGCAGAAGGACGAGGTCTGAGGACTAAGCCTAGAGATCTCAGTGACTGGAATCTTGAACTGGCAAAACAGACTAAGAAGTCACCACCAAAGAAGGAGGGAAATCCATGCTTACAGAAGTCAGAGAGAACCGTGTCCTGTAAGCCAAGTGAAAGGAAGTGTTTCCAGAAGGAGTCATACGCTGTGTCAATGCTGCTGCTAGGTCAGGGAAAAGATAAAAGCTGGACATTCGCTTCTGGGTTTGGAACGTGGAGATCCCTGACCACGGCAAGAGCTCTTCCACGGAATGGCAAGGTGAAGGCTTGCTCTCGGTGGGTCCCACAGCAAACGGGAGGATTGGGGAAAGCAGGTGTAGACCTCTCTTTCGAGAGGAGTATTGCTATGAAAGGGAGCAGAAAAATGTAAAAGTGGCTTAACAGGAACATAGAAGGGAGTTGGTTTTAAGATGGGGGACATTAGAGCTCATTGGTGCATTGATGGGAATGATCCACAGAGATGGGGCAACGTGGTGATGGAGCAGAGGAAGGGACAGTCGCCGGAGCCGTGCCCACGAGTAGGTGCGGAAGGGGGTGGAGGTCTGTGTGCTCCATTCGGCAGGTGGGACTTAGGATGGAGCATAGAGGGTCCTTCCGCTGTAATGGCACGGGAGGCAGAGTTTATGGACAGACCACGTAGGAGTAGAAGCAGCAGTTTAATCAAACTTCACTTCTTAAAGGCCAACCCCTAAGCCTTGGCTTTTCTGACTTCATGAGCCATGCACACTGTGTGCCCAGCGTGCCCACAGAGTTCACACACACGCCTAATTTTATGTGTGACTAGTCTTTGGTACAGCGAGAAGGAGCTCTAACATACACATTATTTTTTTAAGTGGGAGAAAGAGCTTCCAGCTAGAAATCTACATAAGCCAATGTAAACACTACACAACGGCAATGGGAGCCAGGTGGGGATTCTTATCTGTCTTCTCTCCGGTGCCTGGAATAGTGTGTGGCACATCAATAAAGCAGAAAGAGAATTTATACTTCATAAGCAACTCTTAGGAGCAAATAGATACTTGGTATACGTTATCTTACTTCATACGCCAGTTTTACAGGTGAGGAGATGGAGGGGCAGAGATACTGCACACCTGGCAAAGGGCACGTACAGCTGGCAGGCAGCTGGCAGGACTGAACCTGGTTCTGTGGGGCCCCAAAGACCCGGCCTTGCGACTGCACCATGCTCTGACCGTCTAATTACTTGAGAACCGGGGAAAGTCACATGGCCAGTCACTCGTGGTTCTTTCAGCTTTAGAGCGTGTTGGACAAGAGGCCTGCCGAGTCCCGTTCCAGTGAGATGGCTCCGTAATCTGGGAGGCCCAGGGGACGGCTGCCAGACGTGGGCCTGCCCTCCGTTCGCAGTGCCCCTGCACACTGACTCTGCAAGCAGCCCCCGCCAGTTCTGCCGCCTCTGACCCAGGCTCAGCTCTGCCCACTGAAACAGCCAGTTGTCTACAGCCTGCATGGGGTCATCATGGGCCCTTGGGGGGCTGCAGCCTCTGCCCTTTGGAGCGAACCTGCCCTCCTAGGTTTCCGTCCCCAGCCTTAGGTCTCCAGTCCCTGCATTTGCCACACCGTCACTCACTGCGTCCCTTTCTGGGGTCTCCTTGTGTCCAGGATGAAATCCACTCCCCTCTCCTTTTTTATCACTATAATTGTGAGGTGGCAAGTTTAAAATAAGGCTATGTTAAAAAGAAAAAGAAAAAGACTAGAGGCACATGAAAGCAAGATTTGAGCACACAGAGAAGATAATGGTACACGGCCCTCTCTACTCCCCAAGACACACAGATGCAGACCCTACCCTCGGGCCTGGCTCCCCTCCCCCATTCCTCCCACTCAGCCTCTGACTCCACTTGCTTCGGCTAGCACACTGCTTCATCCATGATTTGTGGAATTATGCCTCTTTAAGCTCTCGCCTCCTCTAGAAGCTTCCCAGCCTCAATTGGATACCCTTCTTTTATCCTCAGCAAAAGGCTTCAACCAACATGCAGGTTAAAAAGAATAAGGAATGGGAAGAGGGGGGCAGGAAGCGGGGAGAGAAGGGGAGCAGAGATTGCATCTATCACACGTATTTGTCCCTCACTAGACTGTAAAGTCCTGGTGAACTGGAATTGCATCGTTGATATCTGAATGTCACGGTTATAAGCTGTCCCCTTTCTCAGCTCTGTACCTCCCCACTCCAGTTAAAGCTGCCCAGATCCACCCTTATTCCTCATTTCTCCTTAAAAAACCCACTGGATTTCACAGGTCTGTTCCAGAGATCCCTTGTCTAACGGATGGCAGTGCTTGTCCAATTATAGCATTCCCATTTGGTGCGTCACCCATCAATCCCTATTCTAGTGTAAATCTCTGCCTCTCCCACAATGTAATGTGTAAATGTGTAAGAGTCTATGTTTGACGTGCGTACCTCTGCATTGCCTTATTTTGTGTTGGGGTGGGTGGCTGGGGGAGGCAATAAACTCACCATTGCTTTTCATGAAGACTAATACAGTAGTCCCCCCTTATCCATGGGGATTACATTCCAAAATACCACAGCTGCCTGGAACCATGGATAGTACCAAACCCTATCCATACTATGCTTCTTCCTATACATACATCTATTCACTTAAAGGAAGCACTTCACAGCTTCTCTTCGGTATTGTCAGCATCATCCCTCTTGCGTTTTAGGGCCATGATTAAGTAAAATAAAGGCTGCTGAATGCCAGCCCTGCAACAAACACTGTGACAGTCGATTTGATAACTCAGACAGCTGCTATGTGGCTGACGGGCAGGGAAGGTGCACAGAGTGGACGCACTGGACAAAGGGCTGATTCACGTCCCGGGCAGATAAGGGGGGACTGCTGGTGTCTTTCATAACTGCCACCAGCAGAAGGAATAAGAAACAAAGCTGAGATGAAACAGAAAAGCAAGACTTGGGGATCGGGTTTCACCCCACTTCTGAGTAGCAAGATGAAATTAAAACCCTCCTAAGAAGTCCCTGAATTCCTTTTACCACTCTTTCCACAAACCGTCTCTTTTTTTTCCATCCATGGCCCAAGGCATAAAAGGAAAGTGGAAAAAAAAATCAAAGCAATCCTAGTAATATTTGTGGTAGAAAATCTGACCAGATTGGTATGTGTGAATTTTGTATTATTCTAAACTCCCGTTATTCTCAATGGGCAAATGTAGGGGGTAGTTTGAATGCCTGATGTTTGGAGACCTGCCAAAGAACAAAGGGTTTCTAATGAGAACTGGGGGACCCAGTCGTTAGGGGCTCTAAGTCCCACCTATGCACCCTCAGCGCCAGCTTAAGCTCTGGGTAAAGTAGGCCCTTCATAGGAGGGAAAGGACAGACACCCCGGGGCTGCTCAGAAGGTGCAAGGCCCTACCACAAAAGCCTCAGGAAACAGGAGAGGGCAAAAATCACTCATTCTTTTTATTAGTGATCTCCCTTGTTCTTACAAGTACCATGCTAGTGCAGTCCTGTCATTTCTAACGTGTGTTTAAATAGGAATAAAATGTATTTCATGCATAATTCTCCCTCATATTACATTTGTGAGATACAAGCCTGGGTCATTCTGCTGCTTTTCCAAAGTGAAACGCAACCCTGTGTTTCCGAACATCACCGTGAAGCAAGGCCAGTGCCTTCCCTTTTCTGAGTTGGACACAAGTAACTATTATGTGCTGCTCTGGAAACTATGACAGAACGTTATTCATCTGTTTGTTTTAATGGTGCATAGCCAAGAAAAAAAAAAAGCTTTAAAAATTTAATTTAATTTTTTAAAGCAAAAAAGTGGTGTGAGAAAGAGCAAAGGGCTCTTTTGCTAAGGAAATAAATGTCAGCAGTTGTCGGCATTCGGGTGTGGGGAACGGCGCGTGGCGCTCGGCGTGGGCACCTCCACGCTGCCTGTTCTCACAAAGGCATTCCAGGAGGAGGAGAAGGCGTGTTCGAGTGAGCTGAATGCTCAGCCTCACAGACCGAAGTTTTCTCTGTGAGTCATTAGCCCTCTGGGTGGACGTGCCTTGCTTGGCTCACTCTGAAAGCGGGTGACCTTTAAAGGTCAAGTATGTTAACTCGTTACCTTCTTTGATGCCCACCTTCAGATTGGTCTTTGAAAACAGAACTCGTGAGATAACTTCGGGATCCCATATTTAACCTGTAGTCTCTTGACCAGAGCCACCCTGAGGCACAGCATGTTCTTGGTTCTCCCGACAACTCCCCTTCTCTCCTTCACTCCAACCCACTCTTCTGCGTCTCCACCTGTATTTGTCCTGGTGCCTTTTCTCGGACAGTCTTCTATTCCAGGGCGTGCACAGTTAAAGCTGATGAGACTTAACGTATTTCCCCTCCTCATGCTTGGCATTTAATCAAGGATGCTTCGAGGTTCCAAATCCTCTCAGAAAAGGGGAGGAGGTGTTTTTGCAGAGGTGGTAGCTTTTTGACCACATCAGATTATAATTTGTTCTTCAAGTTTCTATGTCTCTGATCCTTTATCCACATTGGAATAATTCTGCAGCCTTTATTTGGATCTTTATTTTATCACGTATCCCCATCTTTAATGAAAAGACAGAGCTGCCCTGGCTGGTGTGGCTCAGTGCATTGAGCGCCAGCCTGCAAACCAAAGGGTCGCAGGTTCGATTCCCAGTTGGGGCACATGCCTGGGTTTCCGGCCAGGTCCCCAGTAGGGGGCACGTGAGAGGCAATCACACATTGATGTTTCTCCCTCTCTCTCTCTTTCTCCCTCCCTTCCCCTCTGTCTAAAAATAAATAAAATAAAAAAAAAAAGACAGAACTGATTTTCAACTTAAAGAGATCTGACTGCACCTCCCAAGGGAGACCCTGCCACTGAGCTGGAAAGCTTTGCACCCAGCCCTGCGGCTATGAGCGCCAGCCCTGGGAAGCACTATGTGTGTGCTGTGCTTTAACCAAGTCAACTAGTATGTGGCCTGATTTACAAATTTAAAAGAGGATGCTTTCCATCCATTTATGGCCACGATGGTCTTTTAGGAAGGCACTGGTAAATTATTTTTGCTTGGGTAAACAGAAATTACTTCCCACGTGAGGAAAAATAACTCACACTGTGCTAAAAGGCGTACTAGCACATATCTAGGGATGCCGTAGCTCCCTGCGCTGTGGGACAGCCTTCCTTCAAACCAGGGTTCGGGGCTTGGGGCACAGCTGTCTTGATGGGATTCCATCTTTATGGTTCACGATGGGGCTCTTAATTAAGAGGGGCCAAAGAGGGTAAAGTCCAAAGTGTTGCATTTTTTCACTCACTGCCATCTGTCCCCACGAAGCTGCCGTGGATGGGCCGGCAGAACTGCCCTCTCTGGCTTCCAGTCAAAGAAGAAGGAGCTTCAGAAGAAAGAAACCTACAGATACTGTGTAGATTAATTAATGCTTCTAGCCAATTAGTTAGCTTGGAAAGAACCCACAAAGTTACCCCCCAACTCTCTTCCAGCTCTCTCCAGCTTGAATTTCCAACCACTGGCCGTCCCCCAAAGTCCCTCTCCCTTGTCCCTTGTGTATAAATGAGGACTTTTTTTTTAATTGAGGTGATATTCACACGACACAAAATCAACCATTTTAAAGTGAGTAATTAGTAGCAGTTAGTGCATTCAGTGCTGCGCAACCACCACCTCCATCTAATTCCAAAATGCTTTCCTCATAACTAAACAAAACTCCACACCCATTGGTAATCACTCCCTATTTCTCCCTCCCCGGCTCCTGGTAGCCCCCAGTCTGCTGTCTGTCTCTGTGGATTTACTTATTCTAGGGATTTCAAATAAATGGAACCATAGGACACGCAGGCACTGTGTCTGGCTTATTTCCTTAGCATCTGTGGTCATCCTCCCCTGCGGTGCCACGTTTCAGCACTTGGCTCCTCTTTTATGGCCGAATACTATTCCATTGCACGTCTCAACCACGTTTTCCTGACCATCCGTCTGTTCGTGGGTGTTTGGGCTTGTTTCCATCTCTTGGCTGTTGTGAATAGTACTGCTGTGAACATTGGTGAACAAGTATTTCTTTGAGTACCTGGTTTTAAGTCATTTTCTTAATCCCAGGAGGGATTTCTGTGAGGTTGTGACAAAGACTGCCGGGGGCCCCCGAAGGGCCGGCTGACATGCCCACGACAGCATCTCCGTTCTCTGTGCACTGTAAGGAAGAGGGTCCCCGTCCTAGAAGATGTTTTCAATTTTTATTTTGAAATATCATTTACATTTAAGCAAAGTTGCAAAAATGGTACAGAGTTTCCACATACAGATGGCCCCTGAACCACACGGGTCTGAACTGCACGGGGTCACTTGCACGTGGATTTTTTCCAGGAGACACAGTCAGCCCTTCACGTCTGTGGGTTTCAACCAACTGCAGACGGGAAATACTGTTGAATCTACGTTGGTGAAGAGCCGACTCCAGGGCCAAAATGGCATGCGGAGTTTTGACTGCATGGGGGTCAGCACCCCTAACCCTCACGTTGTTCGAGGGTCGAGTTTATACTTCATCCCATCCCCCCAGTGTTAACGTCTGGCCCCTATTATATACAAAACAATGTGCTTTTTCATTTTTGGAGAATTCACTCCTTTGCTCACTGACCTGGGAGGTTTGCCCAGGGATTTGTGTGGACTTCCACTGTCATTGTAAAACTCCTCTGGGCTGCGCCCTCTGTGGCAGCATGTCCCTTTCCTGAGGCTTCCTGAACAGATGCATCTCCTGCTGCCACCGTGTTTGCGGTCACTCACAATGACCCTCAGCCCCATGTGGTCAGCCCTTGGAGCTCCTCGCCCTGGGGAAAGCGGGAGACCCCAGAGGTGCAGGGCAAACCGTGTTTGCTTTTCCCTATCACATGACAGCGAGTTTGGAAGGTTGCGGAGGCTGGTGATGTGGTAACTAAATTGCCTTTATGAGAAACGTGAGTCCCCATTGCAAAGCGGCCCTGCCTCTCTACATCACCAGGAGGTAGCTGGTGCATGTCCGTGCCAGCGGTGATGAATGGCTAAGATTCCACTTGCCCTTTCACGGCACACGTTCCTTCCCCACAGAATGCAGCCTCGGGCACGCTCACTGCAAGTGCCCTTGTACTTTTGCCGCCTTGACGCTTCCTGTTTTTAATTTGCTGAGCACGGAGGACATTGATGATGAAAGAAGTGCACGCCAGAGAGAAGCGTGATGCTGATTAATGCCGGAGGGCGATTTGTTATCCCCTAGCCCACACCAGCAGGAAAGATGGGAAGGATGAAAGGCCGTTGTGACTTTAAGTTTAAAAGAAAACCTTTTTGCCACCCGGCATCTTCATAGCCAAAAGCCCCTGTAAGAGTTTCCATGACCAAACCATTTGGAAGGAAACTGCCATGGTTACAAGGGCTAGTTCGGGGCAAATCTAGCTGTGTAACGTTGGGCGAGTTCTGTGCTCTTTCTGACCCTCAGTTTTTTCATTTGTGGAAATGGGAATAATTACACCTACACCTTCTTTTTAAGTTTGTTGTCAGCCTTAAATGACTTAATATCAGTTTTACATGTAAGTGAAACTTAATGCCTGGTACGAAATAAAGGCACCATATAAAGTCCCTCATTTATAGCTCTGGTCAGTGTAGCTCAGTTGGTTGGAATGCTGTCCCACACACCGTAATGTTAGGGGTTCGATTCCTGGTCAGGGCACACACCTATGTCTGTCCGCAATCGAGGAGAGTATGGGAGGCAACCAATCGATGTTTCTGTTTCTCTCCCTCTCTCTCTAAAATCAATAAACATATATATATTTTTTATTTAAGTCCCTCATTTATAAATTACGCTGATTTAATAAAAGGGAGTATTGAAAAGCAGAGAACACCATTGCAGATCTAAAAACAGTGTAATGGCTTGAGCTTAAACTTTATATTTAAATCCTATGTCTACCACTTACTGGCTTTGCAAATTTGAGCCACTTCCTTCACTTCTCTGAACCTGAGTGCCTCCCTCTGTAAAATACAGATGAAACACTGCATACGGGGCAGCTGTGAAGAAAGCACTTAGCACAGTACCCAGCACAGAGAGTGGCAGACACTTGAAAGAGGTTTGTTTTTCTAGTGCTGTGGCTCTCCACCACATTCAAGTCACCCGAGAGCTTTTCTAAAAGCATGAATGCCTGAGCTGTGTCCCCAGAGGGCAGGATTTAATAGGTTTGAGGTGGGGTTTGGGCCTTGGTATTTTCAAAAACTTCCTGAGGAGATCCTTATAAGCAGTCCATATTCAGCACTACTCCCTAGCAGATGACATTTAAAAAAAAAAAAAAACTTGTTTTGTTTTGTTTTGCTATTTTATATCTGTCCCCAGGAGACTGGCCAGAATATCAGGAATTCTGGGCACAGTAAAAACTCAATACACCTGCAGCTCTAAGCCTTTCATTGACAAGAAATGTGCAGCCAAGGAGTTACATTCCATTTTATTTTGGAAAAAAGAAAGTATTCAAAGAGTCTTTTTAGAATCTTGAACTGGAAAGGTGGTAAGAAGTTTAGCCTAAGCCTCACACATAAAATATGGGAACTCCCAGTAGGTTGGGGATTTATATGTGGGGGTAATTCCAGGGTTTTGTCCTCCCAAGAGATATAAATCGAGGCCTTGAGAATTTACTGTGGGGGAGGAAGAGGTGTTCTCATAATGACACCTTTAAAATCCAGGGCTCCACTAATGCCTAGGGATAGAAAGACATCATCTATAATAACACGGGGCTGTTGGGGGGTGGGGGGGTGGTCTCAGCAGTTTGGTTTCCAAGAAAGATCCCAGGCTAGGTCATCGAGAACCTTCTTTCTCCCTATAGGTTTATGGTATTAGTTACCCAATAAAAGTGGGGTTAATTTTACAACCCAAGTAAAACGTAAGCCAAAAAGACTTCAACATTACTCTAGGATTTATGAAAGTAAACATGTGGAGTGCTTGCAGGATTTTGCACCATTAAAATTTCAATGTCTTTATGTTGAGGATATGATATATTCATTTGTATTCATACTTAAAGATTGCATTTTTAAGAGCTCTGCAATACAAACAGTTTTCAAGACCAAACTGAAGACACATCCCCCATCTCCACCTTCAAAACGACTGGTTCAGTGCACAGGCAGTAGGAGGCATCTGAAACTACCGCCTTGAGGATCAGCCCTCTGAGACTTTGTTCACTTGGTTTTCTGAAGCCCCCAAGTGGGGAAGTCCAGGGCCATAGCACTGACCACAGCCCATTTTACAAAGTGGGAGCTTAGTAAATAATTGTCCTTCAAAATAAGTATCTCCTTTGGTCATTGTAAATTCGTTAATAACCGTGTTACCTCTGTGCAGTACTTTTTTAAGCATTTACATTATTTGATAAGAGCTCGTGGGTTTCCACCCACACGGTAGAGAGGTCAGGTGTTCCCTTCATCTTAGAGAGAACACAGGGCTCAGGGCCCAGAGAGCTTGCCTTAGGTATATAAACGTTAGACTCAGGAAGGGAATTTTGCTTTAAAGTACTTTAACTTAAAAGGAACCAAAGAGGAGAAAGGATATTTTGTTCCAGCCCGGGTAACAGAGGAGGAACCCCCAGCGGGAAAGGCAGCTCGTGAGAGTGGACGGCGGCCTTTTGTTTGGCTGTGCTCTGCCTTTGAGAAACAGCGGCACACTCTGTGCTCTGGTGTCCCGTGCATCGTGGGCCCGTACAGGAGGCTATGGTCTCTGTCCTTAGGAGATGAACCCGCCGTTTCGGGTCCTAATTGCTAGCCTTTTATCTCCAGCCATTTCTGATCACCTCATTTTCTAGTGTCTCCTGTCTTCAGGGTAAAATCGACCCCACCACCGCCTTTTTAAAAATAAAACTTATGTGTAATTGTGAGGCAGCAAAATGTTTTTAAAGATTCTACTTTAAAGTTTTAGGGGATCATGAAAGTAAGATTTCCATTGACATCTTTTCTCGATTACCTTGGATTTCATGACTCATTTGAAATGTTCCAATCCACAAATGGCCTAGTCCTCTGTCTGCAGGGTAGAGAGAGCATGGTCTTAGGCAGTGAGGAGCTGCACAGCTGGACTGCCCTCTGGTTTCTTGCCAGCTGCACCTACCTTCTCACCCTGTGGAGCCACCTAATGCACGTATCAGTTGGAGTGGACCTTGTGCATAGCCCACAAATGAAGCAGGAATAATCTGTTCAAAAAAACAAACAAACAAACAAAAAACTGTAGAACATGTGCCCAGATTTCCAATTCATTTCCTCTTTACTCTTATAACTACATCATCTTCCAGCCCACCGGCAGCTGCGAAAATAAAAGTGTTTTCTTCCATATTTAAGGATGATTTTGTGCTTCAGGATGGTTTTCTGGATGCGAAGGAAATTTGACCAGTGTGACCAACAGATGTTTTAACTGATGGATGGAACTGAGGAAAAGCCTGGTTCTTTAGCCCAGTCTTTAATATACTGTACCTAACTGCGCCCCCTAGTGACTATTTAGGGCATTGCAGTCAGATCCAACCATCTCTGTGTGAATGTACTATACTGTATCGATTAGTGTCTATGCTCTGTTTCTAGAGATGAATACGAAGAAGATGGATTCTGTCAGCCATACAGAGGGATTGCATGTGCAAGATTTATTGGCAACCGCACTGTCTACATGGAGTCTTTGCATATGCAAGGGGAAATAGAAAATCAGATCACAGGTATGTACACCAATGAAATTCTGTTAATACCCTGAGAAACTATTCTTCTCACCAACAGAGGCACTAAGTTCCTCTGTTGACAAAGGAGTAGGGTAGACATTGGGGTTCGGACTATAAAGAAGCATTAGATATGATCTTTGTGCTCTGGACTTTATATTAAAATAATTTATCAAAGTTTGCTCTTAGAGGAAAGGGAAGCTTTCAAAAGCCCCACATTCATTTAAATACGCAGTAAGTATTAATGAGTGTTTTTGGTGTGCCGGGAACTGGGCTGGGCACTTGGGCATATGACTGTGTGGCAAGTGAATAAGCCTGGTGGTCTCTGTCCTCACAGAGCTTACTATTTGGAAGCAACACCATGTAGACAGAAAGGGGATGAATTTAGAATTACCATGACTCTAGGGAAATCTCTTCCTCTCCATGAAAATCTCTTTCTTCATCTGTGAAGTGAATGATGAGGCGAGATGATCATAGGGTCTCTGGCTCTAGCTTGCTCTATTTCACTCTTCGTTTTTCTGAATTGAAAGTATCCTTAATGGAAATCTAATAGTGAAGCACTTTTTCGCACCCATGAGTTAGGTAGTGTAGGCTGTAGTGTAGGCTGCCTTACACGATTTTGCACACCTAGTTCTGGTGGTTACAGCACCTTATACCTCTTCCCTTAGCACCGTTATTATGCCTCTGTGCCAGGTACCCTTGTACCCTTGCAAGCCATTAAAATGACCTTTGTGAGATTCTAATAAGGTTGTCAGCTTTAGCAAATAAATATACAGGACATCCAGTTACATTTGCATTTTTGATAAACAACAGATAATTTTTTAGAAGTATGTTTCAGGTGTTTCTCTGAAATTCAAATGTAACTGGGTGCCTGTCGTTTATCTGGCAACTCTGGGATTTAAGGGAGGCAAGAACAAACCCAAGGAAGGCACATAGAACAACAAAAAGCCTAAAAACTGTATCCTTTGAGGAATTTGAAAGAACGAAGTGACTGAGGGAACTCCTTAACCTGGAGAAGCAACAATAGGAAGATGAAGTTGCCAATTGCTGATGCCCTCAGGCTTTCAAGGGGAGGGATTCTGTGAGGTAGGACTGATGTGGGGGAGGGGGGCTGCTAAAGGCACATTTCAACCTAATATGAGAATGATGAACATACTTTTTACTAAGTATTCACAAAAATAAATGGGAGCTCTGTAATAAATATTTGGTTACCCATTTATAATAATCCTCTTGAGCATTTTCAATGGACATCAGCTTCCCGAAAAGTGTTACAGTTAAAAAAAAATCCACTGGTTGGTGTAGCGCAGTGGATTGAGTGCGGGCTGGGAACCAGAGGGTCCCAGTTCAATTCCCCGTCGGGACACATGCCTGGGTTGCGGGCCAGGTCCCCATGAGGGCCATGTGAGAGGCAACCATACATTGCTGTTTCTCTCCCTCTCTGTCTCCCTCCCTTCCTCTCTCTCTAAAATAAATAAAATAAAATCTTTAAAAAATAATCCATTTAACTTTATTAACCCAGAATTTCCCAAACCTTTCTGGTCATGGAACCCTAGCTTTTCCAACATGGTACAGCTTTATCGTTCTCAGGAACGTTCTTTGGGAAGCCGTGTACCAACGACCTGCCAGGCTGCCACGGAGTAAGCT
Source organism: Micronycteris hirsuta (assembly GCA_004026765.1). Classification (NCBI taxonomy): domain Eukaryota; kingdom Metazoa; phylum Chordata; class Mammalia; order Chiroptera; family Phyllostomidae; genus Micronycteris; species Micronycteris hirsuta. Next base: position 106,203 of record PVJI01002402.1, read on the forward strand.
CTTTGTCCAGGAAGCTCTGCAAAGAGAGGCTGGACCTCGCTGTGCACTTGGAGACCATACCGGGTGGGAGGTTAGGCTACACAACCACCGATATCCTTTCCCACTCACTGGAACAACTGAGCTGTGCTCTTTGAGAACTCCTAGGCGAGTTGCCTCCTTTTCAGAAGACAGAATAGAAAGTATTACAGCCACAAAGAAACTAAACCAGCTACCCAAAGTCATCCGCCAACTCAGAGGCACAGTGCAGGGCTCCGCCAGCGCATCAGGCAAGCCCTGCCCTGCAGCTGTCAGATGTGTTAGAAACCTCACAAAACCAATAAAACAGGACCGGATGAAACACAAAGTTCTGTTGCTCTGTAGTAAAAATGAAAAATATATTGTACTTTAACCTAATTAATTCTTTTTATTAGGAAACGGTACATATGTAACTTAATCCTGTTTTCTTAAACTTTATAGTCAAAATGATGTTTTTTTCAAGCCGGCAAAAGTAAGCTGCTTAAACGTCTGATGCGAATCTCCTTCTCCCGGCCTTGTCTTTTTGAGCACCGTGGATTCCTTCCCGGTGTGCTGACACCTGATATTTGTTGGCTAGATAACCACAGATAAGCCCCGGCCCCTGGGAGTTAACAGTTGTGTTTGTTTTCCAGCTGCCTTCACCATGATTGGCACCTCCAGTCACCTGTCCGATAAGTGTTCCCAGTTCGCCATTCCTTCCCTGTGCCACTATGCCTTCCCTTACTGTGACGAGACCTCATCCATCCCAAAGCCCCGTGACTTGTGTCGCGACGAATGTGAGATCCTGGAAAATGTCCTGTGTCAAACAGAGTACATTTTTGCGAGATCAAATCCCATGATTCTGATGAGGCTGAAGCTGCCAAACTGTGAAGATCTCCCCCAGCCAGAGAGCCCGGAAGCTGCAAACTGTATCCGGATTGGAATTCCCATGGCGGATCCTATCAATAAAAGTAGGTGGCGGCCCCGACCCTCCATGTCGCCCTGGGCACCAGCAACCCCGTGGCGCAGTAAAACTGGGCTTTGATCCACAGCAATGGTTTCTGTTGACAGTCAGATTACCTTCCAGTGGGCTAAATGCATACCATGTGTGGGCTACCTTCAAGAAGTTTCATGAAGATAACTTTAAAATATGGTTGCTAGAATAACCATATGGCTCAGCAATGCCACTCCTGGGCATATGCCCAAAATAATGAAAAATAGGTGTTCAAACAATAACTTGCATGCGGCTATTCATAACAGCTTTATTCACTGTAGCTCGGAGGTGGAAACCACCCAAATGCTCATCAGTGGGTAAGTGGACAAGCAAATTGTGGTATATCCAAGTAATGAAATATTATTCATCCATAAAAACGAGCAGGTATTATTCGTCCATAAAAAGGATATAATGAATTATTATTCTACCATAAAAAGGAATGAAATCTTCTTCAAGATGACTGAACCTTGAAAACATTATGATTGTGAAGAAAGCCAGGCACCACTATGATTCCATTTATATTAATTATCCAGAACAGACAAGTCCACAGAGACAAAAACCAGATTAGTGGTTGCCAGGGGCTGGGGAAGCGTCGGGTGCTGGGGAATGACTGCTCTGTGAGTACAGGGTCTCCTTTCGGGACGATTTAAGCGTTCTGGAATGAGACAGTGTGGGGGTCGCACAATGTTTTGAAATTTTTAAACACATTAATGGTCCATTGTATGATGTGTGTCTAGCACCACAATTTTAAGGATATATAAATATAGAGCTTGCCTCCATCCTCTCTCCTCTTACCACCATCAAGCAAAAGACTGCTCCTCTCTACATTTCCCATTCGTCTAGAAGTAAACTCATTGGTAATTTTTTTCATTCCCTGTGGTAGTTAATCCTATTGGTTAAATAACTTAATGCATCTAAAATGCTTAAAACTATACTTAGCACCTAATGATAGCAATAGCATCCTATTACTATTATATGACCATCTCTTCATTACGTCTCTGAATTTCCATTTATTTCATCTCAGTAGATCTTGTGGTCAGTGCTTTCACGTGACAGTCCCGTGGTCACCTGGGAGGAGCACTTAGTCAGACCTGCTTCTCAAGGGTGTCCAGTCCCTCAGCACAAGACGGCCTTAACTCCTGGTAGAAGCCCGCTGTGCACTGCCCCGAATGAACGTTCTCTGTGAGCTGGAGTCTTTGTCACGTGGTTTGGATCTACAGCCATCGAGCAGAAGTGGAAAGAACAGTGTAGCTTGAACCTTCCCTGAACCATTCACTAGGAAATTAACTCGTATGCCCTGGTTTTGATTTTTTCTATGTTCAATATTAAAAATAGTTGTGGAGTACTGGTTTTATTCCTAAACCAGCATAAGCTTTAAATCCTCCCAGGAATGTAACTGCAAGGCAGGCCCTGTGCCCCAGCCCAGCAAGCGGGAGGACTGCCCACATGGCCCCTGACCAGCAGGGACGCCTCGGCCAGGAAGTTAATTGCGCGAAGTCCATCCAGAAACTGCTGGCTGGGAGCAGCAGCATCTCCTCTGTTTCTTTCTCACGGTTTGGGCTTTTCCTTTGTGTTTTTCAGATCACAAGTGCTACAACAGCACGGGTGTGGACTACCGAGGGACCGTCAGTGTGACCAAATCAGGGCGCCAGTGCCAGCCGTGGAATTCCCAGTACCCCCACACGCACACCTTCACTGCCCTCCGCTTCCCGGAGCTGAATGGGGGGCATTCCTACTGCCGCAACCCAGGGAACCAGAAGGAAGCGCCCTGGTGCTTCACCTTGGATGAAAACTTTAAGTCGGAACTGTGTGACATCCCAGCATGTGGTAAATAGCCAGTCATGGCCTTTATTGCGGTCCACTGCCCGCTCCTGGGGAGAACCCTGTAAGGGGCGGAGGAGACGGATGGCACGTGTTTGCTCTCAGGCCGTGTTTCTCGGGTAGATAAACCTTGTCGTCTCTCCATGAAACCCCTGTTAGTGCACCAAAACCCACTCTCAAGGAACACGCAGCCATTGTGTCCGTGGGTGTAACCAGCACCGTCTCTTCAGAGGCACAGGGGAAACAGTTTATCACAGCCACTCATGTATTGGGGCTGGCCAAAAAGTCCGTTACATATTTTCTGTAAAAGAAAAGACACACTTTTCATTTTCACCAATAACTTTATTGATTTGGATATTCTGAGTATGTCCCGTATCTCTCACTATAGGCTTCCAGTGGGTAGAGGCCAGGGGCGCTGCTAAACCTCTTCCAATGCAGAAGACAGCCCCACAACAAAGAATGATTTGGCCAAAATGTCAACAGTACCAAGAAACTTCACACACCACTTTTGAGACATTCAATCAGCTCCTTCTCCATATACTGCACAAATCTTTATTACCTTTTTTACCTTTCTTGAAATAATAAAGCATAAGATGCTGAAAATGGCTCTATTTGTTCCACCTTCAATATTAAAATGGCTACATAAAAATTCACCAATTTTTATTTTTTTAAATGCAATGCTGATATGACAGCTGTCACAATACAATCTAACAAAATTGTTTCAAATGAAGTTAAAGACAACTAAGCACCACTAAAGCCATCAAATGGAAAAAAATGTAATGGACTTTCTGGCCAACCCAGTAGGAGAAGACGTTACCCACAATGGTCCCTCTCCAAGTGCATCTTTGTAGCCCAGCAGGTGTCGTGGGAGCAGAAAGAGAACTGTTTTCTGTGCCCTTGAGAACACTCACAAGGTAGGAGCAATCTGTAGTCGTTACTCAGTTATTCAGGGCAGTCTGTGAATAAACCGTGTCCTTTGTTTCATTCTTTCACTGCAGTATGAAAAGAACATGAAATTCCTGAATCATTGTGTTCGTTTTTCTAGAAAATATTTGGAGGGTAGGAAAAGGAGAATGAAAATGTTGATGAAGCCTGGAGTTCGGTGCTCTTTCGGCACTGACTCCTCTTCCTGATCCCCATTCTCCTGTGACGTAGACGGGGTTTCCCAAGCAGACGGGGGCAGCCAGGACACCACTGCTGGGGAGGCCGCGGCGGGAAATGGAGAAAGCGAGGTGCGCCTGGAGTTTACTGTGAGCCTGAAGGAGTTGTTACCCAAACAACCCTGTGATGTCAGGAAGATAGTAAATGCGTCCTCAATAGTATCTATTGTAATTATTATATAGTCAGCATATAAAAAGGAATCTATTCGTAGTACACAGTCCATGTGTGAGAGCCCACGATGGAGTAGGGGGTTTGAAAGAGGAATAAAGTGCCACTCACATCACAGACACAATGCAGTATATATGGTACAGTGGAAGTTAGCACAGACATGGAACAAAGAAGACAAAGCTAAACCAGGCCAAAGAGGTCCATAAGAAAAAGCAATAAAAATACTAAAAAGAACTCTTAGTGATGAAAATTTGGAAAACTATTATTCTGCACTTTCACTCTTATGTGTTATTTGTGACCATATCACCTTCTGCAAAACGGTGTTGTGGGTGTTTAAACGTGCCGAGTGTGAGAAAGAGGGGAGCAGACCCCTTTGTCTTGCTGGGCTTTGAAGGGCCTTCATATGCAGCGTGAAGAACAAACGATGAAACTGACTCTTCCAGAGCCACTGCCGGAAATGTCCAAGCAAATGATCCTTTCTTTTTTAAATAGTTTGCACTTAATAATTTATGGCTTTCCCTGCATGCGATATTCAACATTAATAGGAAAGAAATAAAAATAAGTTGTAGACTTATCACGATTTACTTAGTTGCCCCATCCCTTCTCCTGAAACAGGTCAGGTACGAAGATCTGCATGAGAGCCGAGGGTAAAAGCAGTACTTACTGAGTACTTTCATGTGCCAAGCACAGTGCTTGGGGTTTTTGCGGGTGCTGTTTATACTCACCCTCACACTGTGGTAGATGTTATTAACCCTTGCTAAGGAAGAAACTGAGGCTCAGAGAGCCTCAAAGCCACCCAGCTGGTTGATGGCAGGTCTGTGTGACTCCAAGCTCACCTTCCTGCCACTTCACTGTGCTGTCTCAGGATACCGATGTGTGCCCTCAAGGAAACCAAACAGATTGTTTAAGGAAGCAGCACATTATTTGCTCCACTCTGGGTGAATAAAGTTGTCCCTTTAGGTGACTTCTGACCCTTAATTTCCAACTAATACCCATCAGAAGTATGGAGGTGACTTACTCATAACCTAGAAGATTTGTTGATAATCCACTTCAAGTTTCACTACAATTAGTTTAAGTCAAGACTCTAACTTATACCTAAGAAGTATTGGTTTTCATTTTGACGGCCCTTCTGAAGCAATCAGACCAAACACATGCTCTGAAGGATGAAAGAAATCCTTGACTGGCCCTTGACTGTGGACAGAGAGAGATCTCCTACATCTACAAAACGCCTACCTTGTGCATGTATGATGCTCCTTGCCTTATGTATTCATCTCCACTTAAAACTCCTGAGCGTACTGTGTGGTAGGCGTTAATAGCATATGCCACTGAGGCTCAGAAGGGCCGAAGGACTTGTCTAAATCACACAGCCGATGGGCTTGGACCTCGAACCGCCATCTAGCCACATGAGCTCTAACTAAACTCAAGCTCATGCGCTTTTCCCAGACACTCTATCGCCTGTTTAAAGATCTTTCAGAAATAAATAAAAGACAACAGGCTCAACCTCTGGATTCCAGCACACCAATTCCCGTAATATGCCGTGACACGAAAAAATGTTCCCTTGCTGATGAAGACATTTATCATAGTATTAGGCAGTATATTAGGATAGTATTAATCAGTGCAGTGATGTTGGAAACCTTCAGAGTATTTCTTTTCGGACATCAGTCTACAGAGGACACAGTTAATATTCTGAGGGCTGGTTAATTCTAGTCATGTGAGAGATAAATTTAGATGAAAGTTAAATCTAGAGATGACAAGGCAGTTTTCACCACTTACAAAAATAACTTTTTTTTAAATAGAACATTTTTATTTCATTTTGAAAGAAAACAGTTCCTCATGAATTCTTCAGGCCAAGACACAGATCCAGGCATTACAGGGACAGCGAGGCCGGGGCTCCCCAGGCAAGGATGAGAGCAGAGAGCGGGTCAGCGCCCACCGTTGTTTCCGGGCGAGGCTCGTCGCCATCGTCCCTCCACGCCAGCCTCTGCCAAAACGAGAATGACACCGTCCTACTTCATAATGCTTCTTTAGCGCATTTGAATTTTTTCTCACTTTATCCTTACAAAAGTCATGAACGATAAACTAGGGATTTCCTGCCCTGTTTTACTGTATGAGAAAACCAAGGTCCAGGGAAATGGTAGGACTTAATCAAGATCACAAATTAATTCATAGAAACTAGGTCCCCTGTCTCTAGGTCCACTCACTGCTTTTTTTTTTTTTTCTCACCCGTGATTCTCAAACGGGAGGTGTGCCGCCCAGGGAGCATTTGACTGTGTCTGGAGATATCTTGACCTTCACAACTGGCTGAGGTTGGCATCTGTTAGGCAGCGGCCCGGGATGCTGCTACACAGCTCAGAACGCACAGAACCGTCTGCAGAAGTTTCCAGCCCACATGTCAACAGTGCCAGGGCTGAGGAACCCTGAGGCTGGATAGGAAGCGTACCATTCGTACTATAGAATATAGTATATTACATATAGCATAAATTACACAATTTAGACTATAGAATAACAGTAATAGTAAGAAGCAGTTACATTTATTAAAGCTAACAAGGAGCCAAAGACAATGCTAAGAGTTCTTTTTATGCATTATCTTATGTATAATAGTTCTATAACCCTATGAGTTAGGTTTTATTCTACCCAAGAAAAGAAAACCGAGACTTAGAGAGGTTAAGTAACTTGTCCAAGGTGACATGGTTAGTAAGAAATAGATCCAGGACTCAAACCTACAGCCAGCCAGTCTTTTAAACTCTATGATTTATGTATGTATGTGAGTGTGTATGTGTGTGTAGATAGACAGACAGACACTTATTGAGAATAACTTTTCATCTTACCATGAGTTGTAAGCTTGTGGGGCAGATTTGAAATGAGTCCTTTTCTACCTCCCTCCCACATGGGATGAAGTCTCATGAGAATGTTTCTACGTAAGTCAAAGTCAGGAGGTTTCAAAATCTCCATGGGGTTTCTCATTTTCCCACTGATAACTTTTGTTTTTGTTTCAAGTTAGTCAGGCTAAAGCAAGTATAGGCTTAATTAAATGCAGGATGTGAGCATTTGTTGTACTTTCTAGAATAAACGCACTTGAGAACAGTGTGCCACAGATTGTTTTATCTGTGAAATTTCCCTCTAAGACAGAACGTAAAATTAAACACAACCAAATATGTCTGCAGTGGATTCTGGGCATTGGCTTGGCCAGGACTGCGCGCATGTGCCCAGGCAGCGCTTGGCGAAAGTGGGAGAACGAGGTAGCTGGGCAAGACCTGACCTCTCAGCCTTCCTGTCTTTCCTGTCTTTCCTGTCCTACCCCGGGCGTCTCACAATGAGGATGGTTAGTGATTCATTCAGTCACTCACTCACCGAAACGAATACGCGTTGAGCTTCTACTGTGCATCAGACTTTGTGAACATGTTAGACCAGACCGTATTTTCATGTAGCTGACAATGTAGTGGAAGGATCAGATGAAAGAAATATGAATCGCATTAAGTACTGCCGTATAATTCCCAGCATTTCTATGTGCTGCTGTTACGTGCTTTGCATTTTAATGATGGCTGCTGTCTGTTGAAAGTTCTTTATACTAGCGTCTGGCCTGTGAATTAATGATGGTTCAATGAAATATATTAATTGATCCTTACAATAACCATAGGATAAAGGCATCATCTCCATTTTACCGACAGAGAAGCTGAGGAAATGTTGTTTTTACTGAAGCCAAGGTTCAGCCTAGGTCGCAGACCAGGTCCCCCTAGGCCAGATCCCCAGTAGGGGACGTGTGAGAGGCAACCACACAATGATGTTTCTCTTCCTCTCTTCCTCCCTTCCCCTCTACTAAAAATAAATAAATAAATCTTAAAAAAAAAAAGATTCAAACCAGGTCCATAAGACTGTTGGTCTGGTCTTCTGTCCACCATGCCAAAACTTCTTAAAGAAAAAAATTCTTCATTATTCAGAGTAATACACATTCCTTTATCATTTTCCTTTTCCTTTGATCTTTATGAACTCTAGGTCTTTGAGATGCTGTCCATCCATAGTCGTCTTCACAGCTGCTCTGGTGCAGGAATGGAACCCGCTCTACAAAGACATCTACTCTGAATGACTCCATGGAGCCCCACTTAGTCTCAGTCCTGATAGTCCAGCCCCTCCAGCAGCTCGGCCAGGCCCCGCGTGTTTGCCCTGTTCCCGTTAAGTCCCAGCTCCCCTCCCTTCCCGGCAGCTCAGCTCCCAGTCCTCAGTGTTGGCCACCCTCCCCGAGATCCTGCCTGCAAACCTTCATTCACTTCACTTTCACCTCTAGTCGCCGTGGCTACCTTCCAAGCCAAATACTGTGGACTGGGTGGAAACTAAGTCGAAAAAGAAACATTTGCCTATGTTCTTTCCAACTGGCACCTAGACACACCTCCCAGGTTCACAGTTTCACTGTAGCCCTTATCATTGCCTTTCTGTGCAGCGCTGGGGATGGGGCTGTGCATTTTTCCCGGAGGGCTCCTCTTGCACTGATCCGGCGATTTTATTGTGGCTGTATTCTACCATGTGACTTATGTTTCTTCTCTTTCTCTCCTACTAATTGAAATTCCTTGTTTGTTTCTTTCTTAAATTGTATGGGGAGGCAGAACCTCTACTGGATTGATGTTCTCATTTTCAAACTTGGCCCTTTATTTGACTCTAGATCAAGTTCTGAGTCCACATTTCTTCCACTAGCCAGGCTAGCATGTCTGATTCACCCCTTAGTAAAGGTTTCCCCCCTCTACCAAACAACCAGAATTTCCAAGCAGAGGTATTGTGGTTACTCCTATACTAGCTTCACTGAAGAGTACCCATTGATAAGAAAAGTAGTGAGCCTTTGGCTCCGTTTGGAGTTTTCATACCTGGCCTGTTGCTTTCGTATTTCCTTTTAAGTCCTTGCCTTGCAGAAGTTTGCCAAAGGGCATGTTGCCCAGTGCTGTGCCTGAATAGCCCTGACTTGTCCCATAACCTTACAAACCCCCACCCTGGGTTCTGCTTTGTCACAAACCATTTTCTACAACGTGGTGGTTTACAGTCCGGGGCAAGGCAGATGTTTTCCAGATTGCGAACACTGCAGTTTCTAACTCGCTCTGTCAGCAGCCTTCCCCCATATTTCATAGAAGACCTGTTGTAAGGCAATTTGTCTTTCAGCCATTTCTTCAAACCAAAATTGAACATTACAGTGAATCGGGTGGTGGGGAGGGGGAAGGGAGGAAGGAATAGAGCACTGCTTTGTGTAGTTTGAAGCTTTCCGGAAGAGTTATTTTTATACTGCAGAGATTTTCAAGATGTACTTTGGTCTCCAGTCTTTATATATTTTCAACAAAGGAAAGAACAATAGTTGCCCAAAACTTATAACTGAGTCAAGTTTTCTACACATTTTTAACCATACACTAATTTTCTCTCAGAGGTTTTTTTCATCGTCCCCAGTATGTACTGAATCTGTCCCCAGTGTGTCAGCCCATCTAGCATAAGCTTTTGGAAGCTCTCAGCATTTGGGTCAACCGCCAGGTCAATAGGAAGTGCTCCTTATCATCTTAACCCTCTTAACCCCTCAGTGACAGAGTAATTCTCCTTCTTTTTCTTGTCCTTCTTTTTCTTCTTCTTCCTCCTCTTCTTCTTCTTATACTCCTCCTTCTTCTGAATAGCACTAGACAATCAATTAAGCAAACTTTTATTGAAGCTTCAATTGTGGTACAGAAATACATTTCAGCAGATTTAAGTCCAACACTGCCATGAAGAGAAAAATTATGGCACCAAAATGTCCCCTCCTCTCTCATAATATACTAGGATTAATTTGAATTATTGTTTAGTCTACAGTTTTACTTTTTCTAGGTTTTTTCATACAAATTTGTGCAGTTTTTCAACATTTGATAGAAATCTTAAATCGATTAGAAAAAAATGAGCTCTCAAGCCAACACATGTCGTCTAATCTATAGGGGCTGTTCAAGAACCAAGTCCACTTTGATTTAGCACTGGTCCTCAAAACAGCACCAAAACATTAGGTGCCATGTGCTAATTACAGAAACAACTAATCCATTGATTGATAGCTTCTTCAACGAAAGTTGGAATCAAGAACATGCTTAAAATAAAAGTCAAAGTGTTCAAACCACTTGATTTCAAACCAAGTATATTTTATGTTTGGAAACACTAAAATAAGTGTTTTGTTTATAAATATGGAAGGAACAAAAACATCACTATATCAAGCCACAAAGAACCAAAAAAATTTTTGAGGACAAGAATACAAAAGTTAGCCAACTATGCTGTTTTCTAGGCTGCTTAATCTCACAGTATTTGCAAATATAGCTAAAGCCTGTATTTCTATAAAGCCTGTATTTCTACTCATTTCCCATTGACCACTTTGGAATTTTGTATGTTATGCTTTATGGTGACAGAATTCTGATATAACACACACGGGTTGTTGTTGTTGGCTCTGTATCAGTCAGGTTTCTGGCAGGAAGCTAAAGGCACAAGCAAACAGACTAAGGAGAATTTTATGAAGAGTTTGTGTATAATGGTGGCAGAATTAGGGGAAACCAGTAAGGTGCAGAACCCAGGCAAGCAGCAGAGGGAGGCATTGCCATCCTAAGCCTGGGAAGTCAAAGGGATGATCAGTTACCTTACCCCGTAGTTGGAGCAGAAGGGAGAGAGCTGGGCAGTGCATGCTGTGACCTTTGGTAGAGGGATGAAGGCGACTCTCTGCAACCCAACAAGGAGGGAGTCAGGGGAACAGACACATCAACCGTACTCCCTTCTTGCCCTGGCCAGTTCTTTTTATCCTGCCAATGCCTCCCCTTGGCTGAACCTAACTGGAAGCTGGAGGACAAGGGTGCCTATTAATACCATTATACACATTGAGGTCAGCCACAGCCTAGAGCCAGGTAGACAAGGACTAAACTGGATCTGGTGGGCTGAGGACACTCGGGCAAATATCGCTATTTTTAAATCAGTTGCTTCATAAGAGAGTCAGATGTTTTGCAGGAACCTAAAGAAGGAATGTCAACTCAGTTTGTAAAATCGGAGAACCTTGGGAGAAACCACAGAAACCATCCAGCCTCTGCTTGAACATTGCCAGGCACCTCCCGAGACAGGGACGTCTCCACCACAACGTGGCAGTGGGACGGCTCCCGCCACCCAAACCTGCCTTTCTGAGCTAGGACCCAGAAATTGTATGTGAAATCTGATCTAAAAAAATGTTGGCCATATTTGTTAAAACACTAATAAGGAACAAGTCTATTAGCTTGTAACCTTTGGTGTCATTTCTCATCCAAATTTGAAGACATCTACACATCCTTTATTTGATTTTCTTTGATTTAAAGAGCATGTAGCTCTTCCAATCTTTCCCTCCTGTCTTCCTCCTCCTCTGGATGTTTCTTGCTTCTTCAAAGACCTTCTTACAAACATCACAGAGTAGAAGACATCTGTCGGAGTATTTTTACCAGAACAGGTAGAGTAGGACCATGACGTTTTTGATTGGGACTTAGTATGGCCAGAGGAGGGGGTTTGTTGCTCTAAGTGCCACATATGTGAGAAATTTTTTGAGCAGTTTCATCGTGATGTTGCTGGGTCCAACTGAGCCTTCAAGTCTTCGCTAAAAGTTATTAGTTTTCTTTTGTTCTGCTTTTGTTTGATTATATCAAAAATCATTTAGCAAACTTGCTTAATCATGGCCTTCTGTAGGCACGGTCTTTAACCTAACTGTAAGCTATAATATTTATTTATAAAATTTCAACTGGTGGTTTTAGGCCATTATTTTAGCCCGTTGTGTATGATCCTCTACAAAAAATTACTCTAGTCAGTTATGTATCTTTCCTAGATTCAGGCCATTTTCAAGTTTGAAACATGTCATTATCAAGTAGTTGGTGATGACATTGAACAGACATGTCTGCTCAAGCATAGCCCTCCCCAATTTGTTGTGATTTTCTGATTAACAATTAGGGTGCAGGCACGTGGTGAATTACAGATTCATCCAATGTTATCTAGCCCTCCATCTTTGTCCATAAAGATAATCACTTGATCAAATGCTTTGCTAAACTTTGAATGTGGTTGGTTTACCACTCTAAAATAATCCTATCAAAAATTAAAAAGATTTAATTTGATAAAACCTATTGAATTTTGGCACCTAAAGATGAGTTCAGTTTTTTAAAAAGTGGGAAAAAAGACTTAAACAGACACTTCTTCAAAGAAGATATCCATAGGCAATGAGCATGTGAGAAAATGTTCAATACCCCTAGTCATTAAAGAAACGCAAATCAAAACTACATCTGTTTGGATGGCCACTATCGAAAGAAGGAGGCAGAGGAACAGGAGGAGAGGGGGAGGAAGGGGAAAGAGGAAAGAGGAAGAAGAAGGAGAGAAAGGGGAAGAAGAAAGAGGAAAAGGAGGAGAAGGAGAAAAGAACAGCAAGTGTTAGCAAAGATGTAGAGGAATTAGAACCATTTTACGTTGCTGGTGGGGAGGCAAAGCGGGGCAGCCACTTTCGAAAACAATATGGTTGTTCCACAGAAAATTAAAAAATAGGTTACCGTGTGATCCAGCAGTATCACGTCTGCATATACATGCAAAAGAGCTGAAAGCAGAATCTCAAAGAGGTATTTGCAGAACGATGTTCACTGCAGCATGACTCACAACAGCTCAGAGGCAGAAGCAAGCCAAGCGCCATCAGTGGATGAAAGGCAAAGAAAATACGTTGTGTTATTCAGCCTTAAAAAAGAAGGAAATCCTGTCACATGCAACAACATGGATAAACCTTGAGAACATCATACTGAGTGAACGAAGCCAGTCATAAACAAATACTGTACAATTTCACTTATAAAAGGTATCTAAAGTCGTCACACATATAGAAACAGAAAGCAGGATACTGGCTGCCAGGGGTGGGCCGACGGGGAGGTGGGGACGTGTTGAATGAGTATAGGAATTCAGCTCTGCAAGATGAAAAGTTGTGGAGATGTGTTGTAACTGCGATATACTTAACACTGCTTCCAGTGTGCTTAAATCTAAGACGGTAAACTTTTTATGTGCTTTTACCATAATTGGACGGGTTTTTTTTTATTTTTATTTATTGATTTTAGAGAATCAATTTGTTGTTCCACTTATTTATGCATTCATTGGTTGATTCTTGTATGTTCCGTGACTGAGGAGTGAACCTGCAACTTTGGTATATGCGGACGACACTAACCAACTGAGTTACCCGGCCAAGGTCCACATTCAAAGTTTTTAAATTAAAAAGAGAAGATTAGTCCAATTCTTTCCTTTTACAGAGGGGAAAACTGAAAGGCACCTGGAATTTATAGAAACTCCTGTGGATTCCAGTTACTGATTTTCCTGCAGTGTTCACAGATGAGTTCGTCTCCTAATTATTGAGGTTAAAACATTTTCGGAAGACAAAACTTTGCAGCATTGTATACAGCCTGTTGGACTCTTAGTTAAAGAATTCACTTGAGAACGCATAAGGCATTAGATCGCCTGCTTAGTGTTTCCATCATTAAGTCAAGGGAACGAATGGCTGGGCCCAGCATGCCCATGGAAGGCCTGGTTACCACCCTTCCTCCTCTGCCTCCAGGTGTGTGCTTAAGCATCACTAGTGCAGACCCCTGTCCGCTGGAGACCCACTTATTGTATAGTTACTACTAGTAACAAATGGCAGCAATTCCTATTCGTCTTCTACGGTTCTTAATTTTTTTTCAGACAAGATCATGATTTAACTTATTTAATTTTCTTTGAATTCTAAGTTTCTATAAGGTTTCTTCCCACCTTTGCCACATTGCAGATCTGAGCATTTTGTTGTTTTGATTCAAAAGCAATATCCCAGATGATGTTTCATTTTATAAAAGTACCTCTTGAATAAGAAATCATGTGTACCTTGCTTTAAGCCCAGGATGAGAAAGGAGTATTTCCTCTATTATATTTAATTACTAATCAAAGTATTGAATACCATTGTAAAAATAAAACAGGAATGTCAGATGTGAACTGCGATACCAAATTGATTTTCTAAAGGAAATTAATCATGTGATCCAGACAAAATCGTTGGTTTCAAAAATCCCAAGCATTTACCTCGATGTAACGAATATGTGCATTTAACTTTTAAACAGCTATTTGGAAGTATTAAAAGTCTGCACCCTGCTAATTTTCATGGCCATGCATTGGAGGCGTCCACTTCCCCTTAAAGTGTGCAGGAAGAATAATGTCCATTGTTCTCGTGTGATTCTTTTTAATGTATGATCTCTGCTGGATATTAGCCCCCATTGAGACGGAACCTCAGACTCTTAAGGAGATGATGAAAAACAATTCCACATAGCATTCTAACTTGCATTAGCAATATAATTTATAAAGCATGGAAGTATTAAAGGCAGACAGGCTTGCATTCCCGCCCACTGTAATTCTTTCTAGCTTTGTCAAATTATTTCTTCTTTCTCAGACTGAGTTTCTCTGTGTGTAAAACCAGTATAACACCAAGCACTGGGTTAAAACGATGAATAAAAATGCTAGCACATTTCAAAGAGGCCAGGCAAATACTAGCTTTCTAATTTTCCAGAGTAACATTAGTTGTTCTGAGGAATGTTTTAATAGAAAGTTTTTTTGAGCCAGACACGGACTCTCCTTCTGGCCAAACGCGGAGAGCTGTGTGGGAAAGTGAGCCCGTTGTGTGGCAGGCTCACAATAGGCCCGAACTGGCTTTCTGTCCCTTCCAACGTGACCACGTATTGTTCTGCTTGATTATTTCACTTGGCAAGAAGACCTTGCGCTCATTTGCATGTCCTCGGTGTAATCTGAAGGAGCCAAATTTGACTGTGTTTAAAGGATTTAGCTTCTTGAAGTCTGTTCTCCTGCAGACCTACAGGGGGATTTGTCCCAGACCTCTCGTTTACAATCAAAGGCGTTCTGTGAATAATCTGATACGGAATGTACAGAATAGGCTCTTTTGTTCGCCAGACAGGTGAGAGCCCTGCTTTCTCTTGCTGCTAAAAATCTGGGCCAGAAAAATGACTAGTGTTACGTCCGTCCTAAATTAGCCTCATTCCTTTTGTAATCATTACCCTCATAATGATATCACTGGAAATCCAAGAATAACAAGAGGGATTTCTCCCCTTACAGTACTGAGAAATATGAAAGGGTTTTATAATCTTAATAATAATAATCATAGCATCCAACAACTGTGTGGCAGTTTTCAGTTTTCCGAGGTCCTTTCATGAACGTGGTGTCTCATGTGAACAAAATGAGGTTGAATGAAAGAGGAGAGGGAGGGAAGAGAGGTTGTTTCTTGCTTAAGGTTGTTTAGAGTTCCCAGCCCAAAGCTTTTATCCCTGAATCCTTTCCCACTCTCAGGGTAAGGGGTAAATATTGAGTGACTGACTTGTAACAGGTACTAGAATAGACATTTTTACATGTTACCTTATTTATTGTCTATAGCAATTTTATGAAATAGATATTAACATTCCAGTTTTACAGATGAGTTTGTTTAGAGAGACTAAGTGCTTACGGAGGGTTACATACATAATGACAAAGGCAGTCTTCAGAATTTCTGACTCTAAAATGTATACTTCCTTTGTTCTGCTACATTGTTTCTAAAGTAGATGGATGGATAAATAGATGATAGAGATCTTTGTATATCTGTCTGGCAGGCTCTGTAGTAGACACTCTTCCATGTGATTTCTATCTACCCACCCACAGACATGCAGGCACAATTGTTACTAAAGAACCTCCACTAGAGGTTCTTTAGTAACTAATGACTAGAATGATTAGGACAGCCCCCCAGAGATGCCTAGGTTATATATTTACCTGCCACAGTATATAAAGTGGGGAGTTCAAAAGTAGCACATCTGGCAAAGCTTCAGTGTTACTGGCCACATTTCACACCTTCCTCATCCTTCCATATGAAGCAAGAGGAATCCTGCCATAAGAAAATACATGTAAAACAGCAGCCATTCTCAAATTACTGGCAGTGTGGTGTAGGAGCTACCTATGAAGCAAAACCAACAGGGGAGGAGTCCCACCTTTTGAATTACTAGCTGCATGGCCTTGGGCAAGTTACCCAACCACTCACCTATAAAAATGGAGATAAGGATGGTACCTCCCTCATGGGTTTGATTATGAGGATAAAATAAATGAGTTAATGAAAACTGCTTAGAATAGTACCTGGCCCCAATAGTAACAACAGCTAACGTGTTTTTGTGCCAGTAGAAAATACTCCATGAATATTAAAATGTATTATACTCCATAAGCAGATTTTACCCCACCCTAAACTCCTCTCTGAGGGTTAACCCACAGAGCACAGTTCCATCACCCAGATTTGAGTACCCCTTCTTCACTTCTTGTCTTCAGCCTGCTTCTGCAGGAAGAAGGCGATGTGATTACTGCTCTATCTCACTAAACAGTAGGTTCCCCAAGAAGGTATGTGCCAGCAGACACTATATGTAGTATATTCCCATTTACATGTACTAGGGAAGCTCACTATTTAAAGGGACTTTCTGGGTATTTTTACTACTGTATTCATACTTCCCTGATAGCATTTCCAACAAAATAGAGTAATTATCTTTTCTCTGTTTTCCTTACTAGACCATGAGCACCTTAAGGGCAAAGAACACATCGTATTTAATTTTATATTCCCAGATCCTAGAATAGAGCTCCACAGTAGTTGTTTTTGTTTATTGACTTACTGAACAAGTGAAAGGATGAGTGAATGGATGCATGGTTAATTCTTTTGTTAAGTAAATAGTCATGTCTGAATTTCATGTCAGTCTGAACTTTCACACTTTGGATTTTCTTAAAGCAAGATAGCTGATGAGGTTATTGGTGATCAGGGCATGTATTATGCAGCCCCTCTAAATACTATCCCATAATTCTTGTATGTTTTACCAGTCAAATAATTTATTAATGATACTATATGCCTAAAGTGCTTAGTTTTAAAGGCCAGACTCAAACCAATAAAAAGAAATGTTTGCCTAAGGTCCATCTACATGTATTATATTCTTTTCCAAGTACTGGTAGGTGGAGTGGATGTATAAGATTTCAAAAATATACTTCAAAGTGTTAGCACTCATAATTATTGGGTTCATATGAAACCATTTAAGAAGAATTCCTGGCTTTCAAAAAAAAGTATCAAGTTATACAGTGGTGCTGTGCTGGAGGGAATTATAGACACTACCCAAAATAGATATTTTTGTGGATGAGGTCCACAGAGAGGTAAATGATTTGTTCAAGGTCACACAGCTCAAGGTCAGAGACTGAGCTGGCCCTGACTTCCAGTCCCCCTGGTCTCAGGGCAGTGGGTGTGTGGTCACAGGGGCCAGGATTCTTCAGTGAAGTTGATTCTGGAAGATGCAGACATGGCCCTGTATGTCCAAACAAGCCCAGATAATGGCATGATTTCTGGAACGTTTTGTTGCGGTGGTTGATCTGGGCTGGCAGCCAATGGAAGAAGAGCCCTGTGGTCCACATTAATGCTGTCGGATGTATACAGGCCATTCACTCGGCGTTTAACTTTGAAGGTGTCAGAGAAACGCAGGTCTGCTGCTGGAGAGAGGCGGCTGCAGCGGGGGACCCACACGCATGCGAACGCTCTATAATTTCCCTCTGCGATTTTTAAACGTTTGAACTTTAAACTTTTAAACTCCAATAAATTATGTTGAAGGTTTGATAGAAACAAATTGTAATAAGCAACAGTTCTTTTTTTTTCCACAGTGGACTTTTGTGTATAAAGCCTAGGAGGTCATTTTAAACTATGCAGTGTAATATACCTGTTATTTGAACTTGTGTAACTTTTGTTCTTTTTCTTTTATTTCTGCACCCAGACTCGAAGGACTCCAAGGAAAAGAATAAAATGGAAATCCTGTACATACTGGTGCCAAGCGTGGCTATTCCTCTGGCCATCGCCTTGCTCTTCTTCTTCATCTGCGTCTGCCGCAACAACCAGAAGTCAGCATCACCGCCTGTCCAGAGGCAACCGAAACATGTCAGGGGTCAAAACGTGGAGATGTCGATGCTAAACGCATACAAACCCAAGGTAAGATGGGCGGCGCGCAGCTGCATGTATTCTGCCGGCTTCGGGTGAAAGCAAACTCATAACCCTCGCCAGTTTAGAAATCAAATGACACAGATTCCATTCTAGAAGGGCCAGAGGTCGTTTTCAGGTAAAGACGCATCTCTGACTTTGTCCAGGACGGCTCGAGCACACTTTCTTCAGTGTGTCCACCTCTGTGCTGGCCACATCACTGCCTCCCCACAGTTTGGCCTAGCAGGAATCCTCAGGGGATCATCACTACCAGCCCTTCAGGACCCAGAATGTGAGCTGTTTTTCAAAATTTCCAAGCAGGAAATGTCATGAAGAGAGAGAGAGAGACCCAACATTCTCTTCACTGTCAGCCTTCTGCGTGCACAGCGGTGTGCATTCACTTATCACCACCGTACTGTGCACCTGAAGGCAGCAAATTGTATGTGTCTTTTACCACCACGCCAAAACCATATCCTTTTAATGCCTAACTTAAACCCCTTTCTCTTTGGTGTAAGTACACTTTAAGAGAAATGTTGTCTTTCTCAAAATCTTTGAATATTGTTCTCCGATAGCTTGCTCTAGCTTTCTCCTCTCTGTGCTAAAGCAGCCCGCTCCCTTTTAGTATTTCCTGCACATCTGTCAACAGTTGGGCTGCTTGAGGTCCTGGCAGGGGACCCAGGGCCACTCCGCGTCTTGGAGCTGAGATATAGCAGGGGCTTTCTCTGCGGAAAGCCAGCACCTCAGCCCCAGGCCTCTTGGCAAAGAGATTTCATTTAAATAATTTAAGATTCTGCAGTCAAAAACCTGTCTCCAAAGGAACATTCATTCATTCATTTGACAAATATTTATCTTCTCTGTAGGTTGGTGGTCATATTTTTTTTGACCCCCATAAAGAGAAGATGCATCACTTATAACAAAATTTTGGGGGAAAAATGTCTGCACACTCAGATGAACTAATCTTTTTACCCAGTAAGCAGAGTAGCACAATAGTGACTGACAGAGAGCCCTCATTTGATTTAAATTTGCTTTGCAGTTGGATTTTTTAAATTTAAAACATCATAAAATATTGTTCTTTTGTAAAGTCATATGTGTTGGTAAGGTTTTGAAGTTTCTTAAATGCTAAAAATGCATTGTAAGTATTCTGTCCCGAGCAAAACCACTGTTCTCTTAAGTGTGGATTTTTACCATTAAAAAAACCCCACACACGCTGGAAACCAGAGTTCACGAGGTGGCTTGGGGGATGGGAGATGGTAGAGGGTTGTCTCCTTATGCATCCTGCCTCCTGGCGAGCTGACTCACGTGCCTCACACGTGTTATGCAGCCTCACACTTACTCCTCACAAAGGTAGTGGGAGAACAAAGAGGAGGTTATAGTGTTACACATTCATGACTAACACCTAGTTGACCTTTTACATACACCATGACTTTAAACTTCTAGTTCAAAATAGTCCGTGTTCTATGGGAATCTTTCCCTGTTATTAAATGTTAAAAAGCCTTAGAAACACTAGAACTCTGAGTGGGACAGAGGCCCAGTTTGGTTACAGCAGTCACTGTCTCGGGCGAGCGGGCTCCTCCTTGCTGTGGCAGGGACCAGGGGAAGAGTCATTTCCATTTGGGAAAATTATCAATTGTGTAGGCCGGCCTATACGAGGAGCTCTTACACTCATTTTCTCACACCTGTTATAGAAGATAGGTATTATTATCACTCTTGTACAAGTAGTGTAACTGTGACTGAAACTGATTAACTAACTTGCTCAAGATCAAAGAGCTAGTAATTAAAAGAGACAAAATGTGAATGTAGGACTTTTCAACTTGAGATAAAGGCCTTGCACTTTAACCCCAGGATAACTTTTCCACAGAACAAGTGATACTGGGAAGGGGGAGTAGGAGGTCCAGCAAACAATGAAATATGATTCCATTTGGTTGGTTTTGGCTGAGCAGTAACCACAGGCATCCCCCTGGCTTGTGACAAACGCTTCAGAGGGTCTGTATGACAGTCACAAGCCTCAGTGATAGAGTCTTGTTCCTGCCACAGATACATGTGATTTGGCCAGAGAAAAAATAGTCCTCCATCCTCCATGGTCATAGAAACAAATGTAAAATATGAGGTCTGTCCAGAAGGTATCCAGCCAATAATATGAAAAATAGAGACATTTATTGAAGAAGATACAAGATACAAGAAACATTGTACATAGGACAATGACACCTCAGTCCCCTTCAAAGTAGGTACCTTGGGACCTCACACAGTTCTCCCAGTCGCCAATCAGCTGCCCCATCATATTTTCCCAAATCTCATTGATGGTCTGAAATCTGTTCCCTTTCAAAGGTGATTTTAGTTTTAGAAAAAACCATTAAGTCACAGGGCGCCAAATCTGAGCTGTACCAGGGCTGAGTTACCTGGCTGATTTGCTGCTTCACCAAAAAACCCTGCATGAGACGTGATATATGAGTAGGCATGTTGTTGTGATGAAGATGCCAATCACCAGTTGCCCATAGCTGTGGCCTTCTGAATCACCCAAGTAGTTTCCACCGAGGAATGTTCAAGCTTAATGCAAAATTGGATGCAGATTTGTTGCTGTATTCACTCACTTTGAATGTGACAGCCACACAGTACGCGTGCTCACTCAACAGAGTCTACTGCCCCCACTGACCAGTACAGCGAAGTCGTCATTGTTCACACATGAGCATTGCACTCCACTCTCCTTGGCTGCCAGGTTACATTGATGTCGCACAAACCATTCTTGTTAGGTTAACAACGGCTGGACTTTTTCCGGACAGCCCTCACTGTGTAATAGGATACATTTTCCTGACGACTTGGTGAAGTGAGCATTGTTTTCATCATTTCCGGATCATTTCAGAAGTGTACCTTGCAAAATCGCCCAGTGCCAAAGTGATTCCAACACCAGGCTTACAACTTAGCCTTCAACCTCTCACAGGCAGTTCTGAATGAGACTGGAACCAGGAATGGTTCAAGCAGACTTGCCTGGGTTGAGGGGGGAAAGGAGACAGCAAAAACAAATGTGAACTTTTTTCTCTTACTCTCCTAAGAGATTTGGCTCCAATCAGATTTGAGTTATTCAGTTGTTTGTTTTGGTTCTTATTGAGTGCCTTTCCTGGAAAAAGCACAAAGGACTTTGTAGACCGTAAAGAAAATTCCTAACTGTAAACAGCCAGTCTCCAAAACTGCTTTGAAAGGTCGCTGACGCATAAATATTACATGTACCTATAAAACCTAAAAGGAAGGGACACACATCAGAATGAGAGAGGAAAAGTCCTGAAAACAAACACCCTACCAGAGAAAAATCAAAAGGATGGCTGGACGCTGAGATGCAAAAGGAATGAAGGATGGAAGCTGGCCTTGTTCTTACTTCTCCGTGGCCAATTCAAAAGTTAGAGACTCCAGTATTCTTATTTATCGAAATGGAAGTGCCCTTCAGGGTTTCCAGGGGTGTCCAGACTTTTGGCATCTCTGGGCCACACTGGAAGACAAAGAGCGGTTTTTTGGGCCACACATTAAATACACGAACACTAACAAAGACAAAAAAATCTCATGTTTTAAGTAAATTTATGACTTTATGTTGGGCGGCATTCATTCTGGGTAGCACGAGGCCCACGGGCCAGGGGTTGGACACCCCTTTTTAAACTGTCTGTTTCCATCTCTTTCCACTTGCTGAGCTGCTAGAATCGCCCAAGTGTTTGGGTCAAGAAGAGGCTCCCGTGGGAGATGGAAACCCATACCCTGCTAGAGGGGGGACAGACAATAGGCCGCTGCAGACAGACTTGCTGACGGGACCTGGCCTGAGTCCCCAGAGAGACGGATGGTTAAAACTTTGGATGTGTTTCCTTCTGACGTTTGGGGAAAGGAAGCCAGTGGACCCACCAGAGAGGCGTCTTTGCTCTGAGCCTCTGACAGCCGGGACATGAAGATGCTCCCCTGGCTTCACCTGTAACTGCCCCGTGGCCATGAGAAGCCTCCCTGAGGCTCAGCGGTCTCGGGTGTTAAGAGAAAGGAGCTAGCCATATTCATGGAAAGTACTGTTTATTTTCCTTTCATTTCGTTCAGCAGGGGATTTTAAGCCGTTCAGTAGGAGGAGATAATCTCCTGTCTTTCCCATCTTTAAAACCCTCTGGCAAGTGATCTAGTGATGTGTGAGCTAAGTTAGCATTATGAATTTTACAATCTAGGTGCTTTTCAAAAGAATTATGGAAAATGAACCATTTCTGAGAAGCATGTAAACCTAATTTCCCTTCTCCCTAATTCTTTTCTCTCCCTGAATACTATCAACTGTCATACGTCTGAAACACAGAGCAGCCCTTAAATGGGCTTTGGTCGGGGGGGAAAGCTGCAGAACATGCTCCCCAGAGAGTTAGAAAGGGGGAACAGCCTCCCCCTCAAGCATAGGGCGGGCCCTGTTCTGGCTTCTCTCCGTGACTCACCCACAGGGGATTTAGGCACACAGAGGTTAAGGGGTGCAGGAGTTTGAGAACGAGGGGCGAGGAAGAGTGGGGCTGGGTGTGGTTGGGGGAGGGCTACAGCCAAAGCTTGAACAGGCCTGTGGGTCCAACTCCTGCAGCTCCTGGCTGATGGAAGGAACATTTGGGGGGAAGCAGGATTTGCCTAGCTTTCTGAAGCTGGTTGCTATATTTTTCAACTTTATTTTTCAACTTAACCTCCCCTCTAGCCAGCTTCTCTGCCTCTTCACTTCCAGGCAATTCATCTGTCCATTTCTTTTCCAGCCAAAGTAGTAGCTGGATATACTGACACTTGATTATATTCTCTGGGCCTGTCCATTTTGCTAGCAATATGCTTCCATCCAAAAAGCCTACTATGGCTCTGGCCAGTGTGTCCCGGTTGGTTGGAGCGTTGTCCCATAACCAGAAGGTGGCAGGTTCAATTCCAGGAGTAGGGCACGTACCCCGGTTACAGTTTGATCTACTCTCCAGGCACATGCAGGAGGCGGTTCGTGAATATTTCTCTCTCACATTGATGTTTCTCTCTCCCCCTTCTTCTCTCCCTAAAAGCAAAGAAAAAGTGTCCTCAGTCCTTACCCAATGTCACCACACTTGGCACTAAAATGTCCCCAGTAACTCTTCCACTTACTCCCTTAAAGCCACTGTCACCCCAGGCTTCTGAGCTCATCATTCTCTCGATGCGGACCTCCCCAGAGTCTCCAGCGCTGTCATTTCGTCCAGCGGCCTTTCCCAGGCTTCATCCTCTCTCATTTCTCTGGAGCGCCGGATTCTCTCAGCCACCATCTTGAAATATGTTCTCTCTCAGCTTTCTTCCTGTCCCCCCGTTTCCTTCCCTGGCTCTTCGGTTCGTTCCCTGAACGGGAGCATCCTCTAGTGCTCGCCAGTCCCCTTCTCCTTTTCTCTCTCTCACGCTCACTTCATCTCTGCATCACGTTAGCTCCCAACTCAATGATTCTGGAAGGACTGATCTCAAAGTACAGCATTCTTTCTCCCAACACCCAAGACTCCATGCTCTCTGGACCTAACTTACCTTTCCAGCCACATTGTTTTCTCGGTCTCTTTCTGGGAAGCAGGGTGACATCCTCCGAAGAGCAAGGGTGTGGAGGCAGAGAGCTGTGATTACAAATGCTGGCTGCATTGTTTCCTGGCCACGAGATCTGAGGCAAATTCTCTGAACACTTTTTTCTCACCTATAAAACAGGAATAAAAATAGTACTTAAAAGAGATATTTTTCATTTTCTTATTGAAATATAACTGCCATACCACATTGTACTGGTTTCAGGTGTTCGATGTGGTGATTCGGTATCGATTTGTATTGTGACACACCCATCGCAAGCATTGTTCACATGCGTCACCACATACAGCGACAGAATTTTATTTCCTTGTGATATAATTCTCAAGGCTTGCTCTCAGAGCCCCTCTGAAATACACAGTATTATTAATGGTAGTCTCCATGCTGCACATTCCACCCCCTGGACTGACTTATTTTATCATCGGAAGTTTGTACCTTTTAACTCCCTTCACCCATTTTACCCACTGTCTACACCCCCGCCTCTGGCGACCACCAACCTCTTCCTAAAGAGACATGTTTGGCATTTCAACATAGTGTGTCTGGCACCTCACAAGTGTTTAGCAGCTAGAAGTACTATTATTTTTATTATGGTGATAATATGAACAACCACAGACTTTTAAATCAACTACCAAATACTGTGCACAGGATAATGTGGGTTGAGGGGAAGCTGGAAGCCGGCAGCCCACACCATTAACTGGGGTGAGGACAGAGGGAAGGGAGTCACTCAGAGTATTTCTTGTGTCCGTCCAGTTAGCATAAACCCACTGCCCCACACGCTGTTCACCCTGGATACAAACCCACCCACAGGACGGAGATGATCTGGTGATGAGGGCGGGGAGGTTGTCCAGCACAGAGCCTCAGCTTAAACCTGTCTATAGAAACTTCACTTCTAGGCCGGATGAGTATTGCAAACAGATATATTATAAATGGGCCTTAGGAATAAACTGAAGTACTTCACATGCATTATCTCAGTAGAATCTCTAATAATAATCCTATGAAGCAGATATTAATTTGAGCCTGTTATTTAGAGAGTGAGAAAACTGAGGTTTGAGATGAAAAGTTTGCCCAGAGTCACAGAGCTAGTAAATGATAGAGCCGAAACTCGAACCCCGGTCTGCCCAGGTCCAGAGCTTGAATGCCTCTTCCCCATTTTACTCTGTTGCTTTAATTCTCGGCCGGACTGAAACACACAGGCCCGGGTAACGAGCGCATGGTGGCTCGGGCTGACATTAAAATTACTGGCATCTGTTCTGCCTATTTCCAGGCAGAATAGAACCTCTCCCATTGACATTACAAAGTAACTCCACCACAGAATCAACCCTGGTCACCACCAAACATTCAAACTAACTATTAGAAAGTTACGTTACAGAGAAAAGAGCTGTTTCTGATGTTAAATCACTTCCAGAGAAGTGCCGCTGAACTCTGAGCCAATGTGGCAAACGATTGCTTGAAACTCCCTCTAGAATTTGATTGCCTAAGCCAAAAGGCACTTAGTTCGGCTGCAGTCTTTGAAAATGTCCATAACCTCCTAAAATAAAATGGTTGTGGCCTTTAAGCTTTTAAAATGTAATCATTTCCATTTATGAGTGGAGTCCATTGTTTCACAATTCTAACACTGTTTACGAACAAGTAAAATGCACAAGAAAGCAAAATAGTCTTTGGAGTCAAACAGATTCCTGTCAACTGCCAAGTCCAGATACTAAAAAATCTCAATTTCGTATGCTCTCCAGGGCTCGTGTCCGATTCAGGCAAAGGCTGCTGCTGCCAAGTCTGGTTCACTTATCCCAGTCAACTGTCAGGGACAATGGAGGACTGAGCAGAAGAGGGTCTAGAGCCTCGGGGACCAGAGAGCAATTGCACATAGACATCCCACTTATGCACCAGTGGGCTTCATGCTTTGCAAACTGGGCCCCGTTGAAGATTGAATGAAAGCTGCCACTTCTTCCCAGAAAATTGCTCCAACTTTGGAGTCAGACACAGCCAGATATGAATCAGCACCAGCATTTCACAGTAGTGCTTTTTGAGACAAGCTACTTGACCATGAATGCCTTCATTTCTTGATCATAAAATGGAGAAATCATAGCACAAATCTCACAGGATTGTGATGAGGGTTAAGTAAATTAATGCCATAAGCACCTAGCGAGCAGACAAGGGACTGGGGAGTAGTTATTAAGAAGAGACTCTGGAATCTGAATGTGCAAGCTACTAACTATGGGATCACTTAACTGCTCTCATCCTCAGGTTCTCCCTCTGTAAAATAGGGGTACTAGTCATAGTGACCAATTTTATAGGGGTGTTGTGAGGATGAAATGAGTTCATAGGTATGAAGTATTTATAGCATAACACATAAACACTCCAAAAAATCATAGCCTGTATTATGACCTCAGTGTCTGGCATATGGCAGGTATTCAATAATACATGCTGTCTATTATTAATCTCAGATGACAAGCATCTAGCATAGGAAGCTACGTCTTCTTTTTCCGTGGTTCTTGCATGGCTCATATACTATTCTGTATGGATACTCTTTGGTACATAGTATTTGCAGTATCAGTTGACTGATGCAGCCAGCTGTTAAAATATATCCCACACAAGTGGCTGCACATGAAAATAGAATAAACTGCTGACATGGCCCAAGCTCTAGAGTGACTTATAGTTCAATGAATCTTGCTAAGACAGTAGCCATGCAGAATAGTTATTCAATAAATAACAGTCAGTGAATCTTACATTTTTCTCTAGCTGGCATTTCCAAAGCATCTTCTGAAGCAGAGTATTAACTTCTCTGCATTGCGTAAGTCAGAGTTGCTCCACCAGGTTCTTCAGACACACTGTGGTCATTCATCATGCAAGGAGCAGGGGCCCCGATCACTCAGTAATTGTCTGATCCAAAAGGCATATTCTTGTGTTCCAGTGGTTCTCAAAGTGAAGCATCCATTCTAGGATCATCCTCATCCCTGGGAACTTGTTGGCAACACAGACTCTTTGACCTAAAAAATCAGAAACTCTGGCCCTGGCTGGTGTGGCTCAGTGGATGGAGTGCTGGCCTGTGAACCAAAGGGTCACTGGTTGGATTCCCAGTCAGGGCACATGCCTGGGTTGTGGGCCAGGTCCCCAGTAGGGGGTGTGCAAAAGGCAACCACACATTGATGTTTCTCTCCATCGCTTTCTCCCCCCTTCCCCTCTCTCTAAAAATAAATATAAATTAAAAATCTTAGAAAAAAGAAAGAAAGGAACTCCGGGAGTACAGGGCTTCACACTGTGTGCTCTGGCAAGCCTTCCAGGGGGTTTCAAAACCTGCTCTGATGTGGAGTATGTTGGTCAGTACTTGAGATTCAGAGGGCACGTCAGCCCTCAGGCAATGCCCATCTCAAAGAAAACTGTGCTTCCAAAGAGACAAAGGACCTGGTAATGTCCTGTCACCTAGAGCACCTCTCTAATTCCAGTCGGGCCAGAATCTGCTTCATTATTCCTAATGGGGCTGAGGACAGATGCCCCTGTATGGAAACTGCGCTTCTAGAGACACTCGTGTCCGGCCAGCATCAACAAACGCGTAGAGAAGGAGGTTTGTGAAAGGGCAGTGGTCTTGTATCTGGGCGTAGGAAAGGAACCAACCAGTAGAGGAGTCGTGGGGACTCCAGGGGAGGGGCGGGTCAATTACATAAATATGAACTTCGGTTCTTTTTTACCACCGGCTATTGGAACCCCCTTCCTGTCCCGAGGAAGGTAGCTCTGCTTCTTATCTGTGTGTCAACTTCAAGTTGGACTCCAAAGTAGAGCCTTCATACCCTGTTCAGGTTAGAGGCCCAGCATCCAGAGGGACCCGCGCTGCACACAAATGTCGGCGGCCATCACGCAGTCCTCACCGCGTGTCCTGTGGTAATCACTTGTGTGCAGTCAGCAGGAAATGGAAGGCTAGTGGTCAGCTGTGTCACCCAGAGGAGTCATGTCCAATGCATTAGCACCTGAGGTGTAACTTCCAAAGATGGAAAGAGATACAGCCACTGAGTCTGTCCTTCTTATCCATCTGCCACCTACGTAATTAGAATTTTTTAAAACCCCACTCCTGGATCATCGCTTTTCTATCTCAAGTTAATATATCTAAAAGGTTCACGTGTCCCCACTTTGCATTCATCACTCAGGTGGAAGAAGCCACCACCATCAGCCTGGCCTCTCTGTCAGCAGTTCAGACAGTACTGCAGTAGTCCCATCGGACTCATAGCTGAATGTCTCACATCCGAGCCGTCTCCCCTACAGTCGCTCTTCAGAAATTTCTAAGGGAAGAGGCGCAGTCAGATTGTAGACTAGTAATGTATCAACTTCTACATCAACTTTGATTTTTCTCCACCCCCCCCCCACCCCAAATTATATAATTTTTAAAACCGCACTGGGGCAGATGTGTGTTTACTTTGAGAAGTAAAAATGTTAACATTTAAACCGAAAGCCTGTTTCAGCTTTAAGGTACTTAATTGCCTTACAGCATATAATAAACCGAGCCCGTCTTGTCATTCAGCTAATGGAGGGAGCGATAAAGAGATCGGAGCCCGGGACCCTATTCATTCCAGTTTCCCTTTGTACTGGGTTTACTTTGGCACCGTGCCTCCTGTGTATTTTACACTTCTTTACATTTCGTACATCCCTGTATGACAAATACTTGTCAAACAGAAACTAAACAGATTTATAACCCCTTAACTTGAAATGAGCCAAAATTGAACTGCCAAAACTTTATGACTTCATTTTCTTTCATAGTTTTCCACTACATTGGTTCAAACAGACAAACCCACTTGAGGTCAAGCAGAGGTCATTTCACTTTCATTACTAAAATATAATTTACAATATGCCAGACCTAAACAAGTTTAGCCTAAAGGGTCTGTATAATGTAAACCATCTGTTCCTCAACAATACAGCTAATTTCCTGCCCTTACCGTACAGTCTACTGACTGCTTCTTTAAGGGTTTTTATGATTTTTTAACTAGTTCAGGATTTATGTAAAATTTGAAAATGAGTCTGTAGTTAAGACTCATTTGTACCAAGTAACTTGAGCATTTTAAAAATGCAAATCACTGTGTAAATCGTTCCCCTGAAACCAAGCTCTGGGCAGTTTTCTCTGGGTATTTCTATGCCGGCTGCTGCACAGGTGTTCGAAGGAAAGATTTTAGTTGCTTTTTGGGCTTCTTTGTGAAGCAAACCCCCAAATTAGACTACGACTAGGTCTGGCGAACTCCTCCTCCTGTTTTTATAGGCTGGAGAAGACTTGAGGCTCCCCGCAGGATGGCCCACCAGGTAGTATTGGTGAGATGTGAGAAGACACACTTTGGGTCAAAATGCACTTCTCTTTCATGTGTCTGAACAGGGAGGAAGGACAATTGTAATTCCACTGAGTGACCACACACTGAAGGCTGACCTTACTGCCCTGCATGGTGTTGGGCCCCAGGCAGAGCCTTCAGGGGCCCCGCTAGTCAAACCGGGGTGACAGGCCGGCGGGCTTCTCTCAGACAGAGCGGCTGAGCACAGGGCAGTGGGCCTCGCCCACGCAAGGGCAGCTCCTTGGGCTCTCTGGAAAATTCTTGATACTTTATTCTTTTTAATTTTTATTGATTGTTTTTTTAGAGAGAGAGAAGCATTGATGTGAGAGAGAACTATCAATTGGTTGCTTCCCATACATACCCCGACTGGGGATTGAACCTGCAACATTTTGGTATATTGGGCAATGCTCCAACTAACTGAGCCATACCGATCAGGGCAAATGCTTGACACTTTTAAAACCTCTTTCTTCATCTATAAAATGGCAAGAGTAAAAGTTCTTCTTCCAAAGGCAAATTCAAAAGAACTAATTTGCTTACTTCGGTGTAGGAGAATGCAGCCAGGCTTCTTAGTCATGAAGGCCAAGGGGCCATGTGTCAGGCTGGTACCATGGTCCTGTCCAGCCCCTCCCCTTTCCTGGTCCCCAGAAGTTTGGCCTATTTGCTTCCTCTTCCCATCTGCCACCGTCCACTCCTCCACATGGGCTCTGTCCCTCTACCTCCATCCTCATCACCCGCCCTTAGTCTCCAAAATAAAGTCCCTGTCTTATTTTCAAGAATTTTTTTTAAAAAGCTAACAACTATAGGAGACCAGAGAAAGATTAACAAGAGGAAACTTAGCATATATTTTAAAAAACATACAGGGAATTATAGAAGACTGTCTAGAACTTATTAGGCTATAAATGTATCTAAACTATTTGCATTTACTCCACTTCCTAGATTACTTTCTTAATAAGGAAAATAAGATTTTTTTAAAGAGTATTTCAAGTAGAAATTGCTTTTATATGTTGTTGCATCTAATCCCTACTGTAACTATGGAAGCTAAATATTATTTCAGAACTATGGAAATAGAAGTTCAGAAAAATTCAGAAATTCTCCCAAGATTAGCCAACTCATATATAGGACCTATCCCACAGGGTTGCTGTATTAAATGAGTTAATATTTGTTCGGTGCTTAGAACAATGTTTCACAATGGTATGTGCTGTATAAGTGTTAACTATTAATAGAAAGCAACAGTTCCAAGATGCAAATTCAGATCTGTATGAGTCCAAACTCACTCGGTTTGAATTACACCACGCTGCCAGGGGTTTAATTTCAGCAGGGGCAGGAGAAGGGGAGTGATAATTCCGCATTGTATCAGTCTAATGGTCTTTGGGTTTAATTTCTAATTCCCATTTTCCCTCAAAAGAAGTATATTATTCAGTTCTTTGCCCTTCTCTATCCCTAAAAGCCAGGGGACCCTATTTAGATAAAAAAGTAACACCTTTCAAGGGACCTTCACATAAATTAAGATCATTTACATCATTAGGAAAAGTTCTGATGGAAATTCTAATCTTAATGTCATGCGGGAAGAATTCACCTTGTCTTGCTCTTGCCACAAAAGCAAAATTATCTGAGCGCTGCAAGAGAAAAAAGTAGGGATGGTTTAGGGGGTGACTTTTCCAGTTACCTGCATGCGGTTCCCCCAAAGGAACTCCATGGCACCCACAAGAATCCAGCCTCCAGAAACAAAAGGAAAAATAGCAGATGGACCTGTAATTGCAGAGGAAATTTCCTGTTCCAATCATATGGAAAGATTGGCGATATGTTTTTTAATTATTTACTTTTTTGAACTGGTAACATATTTGCCTGGTTCAAAATTTTGAAAGAATAAAAAAGCAGGACATGAAAAATCTTCCACTGCTGTCCGCCCGTCCTACTTGTCACCTCTGTCCCCTCCCAATAACCACTGCTGTTTCCTGAGCATCCTTTCAGAGTTTCTTTTTTGCATATGCAAAGAAATACGAATATATTCTTTTTCTTCTCCTCTTTCACACAAAGGCAGAATACAACATTAACTGATTTTTTTTAACTTAGCAATAGGATTTTGGAGATCTTTCCATACCAGTGCATAGAAAGAGTACTCACTTGTTCTTACACATATATACTATTGTATTTCCTAGTTCCGCCATCATTAATCTGATGTCTCCTCTAGGTAAATGTTTAAGTTATTTCTGATCTTTTGCCGCTATACTATAATGAATCAAATGATCAATCAGCTTTAATTTACTGAATGTTTCAGGCAATGTGTTAGCATTACTTTCAGTAGAAGTAACTTTCCTATAAGACATTTTCAAATGCAAACCCCATAATCTCTGCTTGAACGAATACATAAGACCTATTTATAATAATGTTACTTGCAGAGAAGAATTAATGTTTCAAAATACTCAATTCCATTTTGTCTTTTAACTGGGTATTTTGCTGCAAGTTTGTTTACACTTATAATTAGGTTAGTGGGCATTTTTGCCCTGGAAAATATCAGCCTAGAACAGAGCTGATCATCATGAATTCTAAATTAGTTGAATTTGGATTAGAGACATTTTTCTTTACTTAATTTTCTAAACTGTTGTTTTAAACTCCATGTGGAGAGCTCTGCATTCCACATGGATTTGCAGCACCGTCAGCTTCAATGGAGAGCCTCAGAGCAGGATTCTTTTCCTACAAAATGAGGATTTAAAGTGCAGGGAGGGTTTTAAAAATCAGTTTATGTACAAATGCATTGCTTTTATGACTTTTTCCCTAACAAATTAGACTAAATGGCAGGGTACATTTGAAGTGAATTTTAAAAAATAGGAAAACACATAACAATACAGACATTTACTGCCAAGATCAAATGTCACAATTTAATACTTATTTTTCTTGTGAAGTGCATGCTTTCCTCTGTTTTTTTAAGGTCATTCAGTAAACAGCCCACTTGCAAAGCTGTAGGAATATCAGTTGGTATGAAGGGAAATGCAAGAAGTTGAAATCTTATTAAGACAAAATATGTTCATAAAAAGATAGCAACAGCAAGGAAATAACAGGAAAAGTTAAATAGCATTTACCATGTGCCAGTCATCATGCTGAGTACTTTACAAATGCTAACGTATTAAAAGTTCACAAGAATCGTACAAGCTAAGTACAATTATATCAAGTATTATCCCATTTTATAGACAAAGGAACTGAGGCATGAGGTGGTTAAATACTGTACCCAAGGTCACACAGCTGGTGAGGGGAGAATGCAGGATTCAAAATCTGACTGCCTGGCTTAGAGGTCATGTGTGTCACCAACCGCCACCCTGCCTCTTGCATCTAGTGGCATTCAGACTGTAAAGTCACAAAGACTCCAGAGGAGACAAAGACCATAGCGGTCAGGGAGAGCTTCAGAGCACGCACGGGTTTGATAAGTAGAGAGGAGCACATTCCAAACCACCCCACCTCTACTGTCTACCTCAGAAGGACAGTCTTTCATTTTGGTTCCTCTGGCTTTTTGTACAATAAAAAAAGAAATCCTAACAATAGGTGAGCATTGCAGGAACAAAGGTATCGGGCGAGAATGTGCATGGTGTTTGGGGGTGGGCAGTGAGGAGACCTATTGACCTATAGTGATCCTATCACACAGAGGAGTAGCAGGGTTAGGCAGGGGAGGACCAAGTCGCAAACATGCCAAGTGCCAGGATAAGAATTAAGGCTGTATCATCTGCAAGCAGTGCTTTCCACACTCCAGTGTTCACCAAACTCACCTGGGGTTTATTAAATGCACAGTCTGGTTTATTAGGTCTGAGGGGGCCCATGCGTCCTCATTCATAGTAAGCTTCCAGTGGTGCTGACGTTGCTGGTCCCAAGACCACACCTGGAGTAGCAAGACTCTAGGCAACAGCAGGAAACCATTGTTGGAGCAAGGGTGTAGATGGGGGATGGGGAATAGCAGACAGAAAGATGCCTATGGCACCTCCCCTAAGTTGCAGCCAACTATTTAAACCGTATAGACCTACAATATTTTAATCTAATTTATAGAAACTTTCTATTTTCCACCTCCTCCTTCCAGATGGCCGAGTAAGGGCCTTAAGAAGCGTTTTAAACCACATGTTCCTTTCTTTCCTACAGAGCAAGGCTAAGGAGCTGCCACTTTCTGCTGTACGCTTTATGGAAGAATTGGGCGAATGTGCCTTTGGGAAGATCTATAAAGGCCATCTCTATCTCCCAGGCATGGACCATGCTCAGTTGGTTGCTATAAAGACCTTAAAAGACTATAACAACCCCCAACAATGGACAGAATTTCAACAGGAAGCCTCCCTGATGGCCGAACTCCACCACCCCAACATCGTCTGCCTTCTAGGTGCTGTCACTCAGGAACAACCTGTGTGTATGCTTTTTGAGTATATGAATCAGGGGGACCTCCATGAGTTCCTCATCATGCGATCCCCACATTCGGATGTTGGCTGTAGCAGTGATGAGGATGGGACTGTAAAATCCAGCCTGGATCATGGAGATTTTCTGCACATTGCAATTCAGATTGCAGCTGGCATGGAATACCTGTCCAGTCATTTCTTTGTCCACAAGGACCTTGCAGCTCGCAATATTTTAATCGGAGAGCAACTTCATGTAAAGATTTCAGACCTTGGGCTTTCCAGAGAAATATACTCCGCTGATTACTATAGGGTGCAGAGCAAGTCTTTGCTGCCCATTCGCTGGATGCCCCCTGAAGCCATCATGTATGGCAAATTCTCCTCTGATTCAGATATCTGGTCTTTTGGGGTTGTCTTGTGGGAGATTTTCAGTTTCGGACTCCAGCCATATTATGGATTTAGTAACCAGGAAGTGATCGAAATGGTGAGAAAACGGCAGCTGTTACCGTGCTCTGAAGACTGCCCACCCAGAATGTACAGCCTCATGACAGAATGCTGGAATGAGATTCCTTCTAGGAGACCAAGATTTAAAGATATTCACGTCCGGCTTCGGTCCTGGGAGGGACTCTCAAGTCACACCAGCTCTACTACCCCTTCGGGGGGAAACGCCACCACGCAGACAACCTCCCTCAGTGCCAGCCCCGTGAGCAATCTCAGTAACCCCAGATATCCCAATTATCTGTTCCCGAGCCAGGGTATTACACCACAGGGCCAGATTGCTGGTTTCATTGGCCCACCGATACCTCAGAACCAGAGATTCATCCCCATCAATGGCTACCCAATACCTCCTGGCTATGCAGCGTTTCCAGCTGCCCACTATCAGCCACCAGGTCCTCCCAGAGTGATTCAGCACTGCCCACCTCCCAAGAGCCGGTCCCCGAGCAGTGCCAGTGGGTCGACGAGCACTGGCCATGTGACCAGTTTGCCCTCATCGGGATCCAATCAGGAAGCAAACATTCCTTTACTACCACACATGTCAATTCCAAACCATCCCGGTGGAATGGGTATCACCGTTTTTGGCAACAAATCTCAAAAACCCTACAAGATAGACTCAAAGCAGCCATCTTTGCTAGGAGACTCCAATATTCATGGACACACCGAATCTATGATTTCTGCAGAATTATAAAATGCACAACTTTTGTAAATGCGGTACACAGAAAAAAACTAGAAAGCCGTAGAAAAGATTTATATTCAAATGTTTTTATGAAAGTACGGTTCTCATTTAGCAGATACTGCAACAGGTATCTTCTGTGAAGTTTAATTGCGTCTTACCAAGCAGGGCAGACACCAGCCAGACAGAGACGCTGGGGACTAAGGCTTCACAGGGTGTGCGCCACGGCACTGGGGTTGGCACAGCTGGTTTCAAGTACTGAAACCTACAAACCAGCGAAGAGGAAAAGATCCTTGTGATTATGCATCAAACCAAAAAGGAAAGTCACATGGTGCTTTGTGTATTTCACTTTGAGTCACCATGACTGTTCTCTCCCCAAAATGTATATACCGTAGCATCTGTCTACCTGCTGTCTTTTCTTCAGGACATACGTTCAGGAATTATGTTGATTCAATTTAGACTGTATGCATCTTTGTGTGGAAATGATGTTCAGAATCAATGAGGAAACCTTAGGTCCAATTTGAAATCCCACATGGAAATGAGCCATAAGACGAGAGTTAAGTTCCCCTGAAGCCTTCCGCACAGTGGGGCTTCTTTGGGAAGGTGCAGAGTGTGGCTCTTTGTGAATCTCCTCTGCTGATCATGAAGGCCTTTTCTACATTTTCTTTTTCCACAGTGTGTTTACACAAGCCCTGGAGGAAAATATAGGGCTTCAGACCATAAGAAGGCTAGATGTGAATATTGGAATTGATTACTGGTTGGTAGTGATAGTTTATTTTGTTGTATTAGACATGAGGCACCAAAGGAAGCACAGTCAGGAAAATGGCCCCTCGGCCTAGATCAGCATCCGTGGGAGAGGAACAAGGGTTTCCATGGGGACAGCCTTGCGGGAGCTTCCCTGGACTGATAACCTTGAAGAATAGAGGCGTGGCTGCAAACCGGCACATCAGTGCCTGCCACTTCCTGTCTCCGGGTTGTTCGGTGGACTCTGGGGAAGTAGGAAACTCTGACACCAATATCTAGTTAATTAAAAGTTTCCCCCACTTTTTTTTTTTTCCTGATCTGGAAATGTTCACAGACTTCATTTCAGTACCAAGAGTTATGACAATTTCCTAGGGTTAGTTGGAATCCAAAGACTATGAATTCTATTTTGTAAAATATTACAGTATTTTTAAGAAACAAGTACTGAGTTCTCACTTCAAAACTTACCATGAACTGAATTTTTTTAGCTGATAAATGGAAGCAACATGATCATTTTTGTCTTAGTTAGAGGAAGATATCGAGTGTGCACCTCATGCCATTTACCTGCTAGCCATCTTCTGCCAAGTTTAGAGTCTTATGGATGGGTTTCAAGTTTTATATAGAAAGGAATGTTACAGTTGATTTTTCTCGTTAAAAAATAGCTCCTTTATTCTAAGAACAATGTCTCCAAGTCTCTCTTTTTTTTTATTTTATAGCTAAAGAGACTTATAAAGAGACTTACCGGATATAAATTCTCTTACAGGAGAATGTAGGAGAATTAGAAGCACATTGATGTTTCAGTTTTTTAAAAAATACAATTAGGATGAGAAATCATGAAAATATGTTTACCAAAATGTGCTGCAATTTTCCCAAATGCTGAATCTTCAGACAACATGGACACATAGGTACTGTGAACTTAAAGAATTGGCTATATCCAAATTTATTCAGAGATAAATTAAGACATATTTTTCTGGCATAAATAAGCTGATTCAGAAGTTACATTTCTTAACTTTAGGTAGAGGAGAATATTTGTATCCTTTTGTTGCTATGCAACTGTTTAATGATGAAGATTCAAACCACAATTTTGTATATCATATGACAATCAATTATTTTCCAAGAATATTTATTATTTCAAGTAAACACAATTTCAGTGAATCTGAGTTTTTCTAGGAGTCCCTTAAAGGGAAATTAGCATTCCATGAGCCAGTAAAATACCTACTCTGGAAAAACATTGCTATGGTTAAAAAAATAAATTCAACTTAGTTTTTTATAAAGAACTATAACATTTATTTTAAGCATTTTATAATTACTGAAGTCATTAAGGTGAGCAAACTAAATTTCAAAACCACTTGTAATAATGTATTTTATGATAGCACTGTGATACTACATAACACAGTCCCTTTTGTATTAAAATAGTATTTTTTCCACAAACTGAAAAATATCTTTTGCTTTGTTGACAATGTTTTTTTGTAAGATGACTTTATTTTCAAATCTTTTCTTTTTTTTGCACAAAACTATTGTTTATGGTTTGTATCACAGAAGTGAAAATATATCTTTGCATTTTTATATCTGGCCTGTTTCCTTTGTTTATTTGTTTTTAACTCAATATAGATTTTCTTTAAATATATAATGGCAATAATCAGATATCTCACCCTCCCATATCTTTTCTTATTTTCACTGCATGCATTTAATCACTGTATTACTTAATGTTTGATTTGTTATTATGGGCATTTAAAATAGACAAGCATGGAATTGTATTGACAAAAAGGCTATTTTATATGGAGGATATACGTATTTGTATTTCACACACCAGAGATGATATTAAACACTGATTATTTTATGCTGCTGTTTATTAAAAATGTTTACCATAAAATATTATTTCCTGAATATCACTATCATGAAGGTATTTGGGAATTTTAATACTATCTCTCCTAATGATTGACATTTCATAGAAAGAGAAACCTTAATTCTTATTTACTGCTATTTTATTTTTTTTAAACAGGCTTTTAAAAAACAGACCTGGGCATTCTTTTGCTAGTGACCATAGGTTGCAGGGAGAATCCCAATGATTTCATGAGCATATAGTATCCACCTACATATGGCAAGATTTTAATTTTTTAAATCAATATATGAGATAATTACAATCAAATGGAATGTAAAAATTGGGTTTAAAAGTTGCATCTTTTTCTGCCTTGTGTTTCCATGTGAACTTAGACATCAAAAATCAGGTCTTAAATTCTGAAAAAGAAAAAGCTGCGTACATCTTCTATTCAACTTAGTTCCAGCCATATCATAAAATAAACGTGGCCATTTAATTGTCACAGCTTACCTTTCTGACCTTATGTGCCCAAAAGAAGGAGTTGTCCATCTGGTGATGAATACACACTGTCAAAGAAAAAATGAGTATCATTATGAAAGTTCAAAGAGTTTGGTCATTTCTTCCCTTAATACAGAAGGGACTACAAGAAAACCTTCAGGGCCTTATCCATCTGCTTCAGGTACAGTTTTTGTCACCACCTCAGGATCAAACTCAATAAAGCAATCACATCACATGGCGGTGCGATCCATGCCAGGTTGGGTTTCTCTCTCTCGTCTGAGTCCCACAATCTGCCTTTCACTCCCACTTCCTACTTCTGTCTCTCTAGGCTCTTCCCTCCCACCATCCCCATTCCCTTCAACTCTCTGCTTTGGGCTTTATCCTTACTTCCCTAATCACCATTGTCTGCAAATGTGCAGCTCCAGCTCAGACAAGGCCTTACTACAAATCCCTAAATACTGATTAAAGACAAACTCTATTATCGACACACCTTCGAAGATAATGAACTATCCCGTGGTTCTCAAAGTGTGGTCCTCAGGCCAGCAGACCTTGGAACTTGTCAGAAATGCAGATTCTCAGGCTCCACTTAGAAGTACTAAATCAGAAATTCTGTGGTGGGACCCAGAATTTTGTGCTTTAGTAAGCCCTCTGGTATTATACAGCTTGATAATCACAAAACCACCCTCATTTAAAAGGGTAGAGGGTGGGGAGATGGTTATTATATCCTTAGTAATGTGCTTATATGGACATTTATAATGTTTTAGCTACTTTAGTCAAAGCAAATCAAGTTTTAATCACAAATTCAGCACTAAAAAGTTTGTGTTAACCATTTGACAATTGGTTATATTTTTTTGCAGTTGCAGTTATTCACTTGGGTAGAAAACTAACAGCACCTAACTTTTGTCAAGAATATATCCCTCGTCTAGTTCACTCAAGACCCACATTTTTGGATATTCACCAAAATCTCTCTCCTTCATATGGACAAGCTGAAAAGTGTTGGTCTCTTAGTGTACCTTTTTTCCACACTGATAACCAACAACAAGAACTCTCCTTTTTGTTGCAGCTTTACAAAATCAAGGTCAGGAATAGGCTGGTCTTTCTTGGGAGGAGGGAAGATGCCGCCCCCGGTGAGAATCCAGAAGCAGTTGCAGAGGCTCCCCACTCCCCTGAGCTTCCTGTGACAACCTGACCCAGCTGGTTGGATGCAGTCACCTGTGGCTTGTTCCACGTGCCCCTTTGCCAGCGGCAGGGCGTCAGTCCTCACTGGCTGGCCCTGAGTGCTCCCCTGCTCAGGCGGTGCTCCCCATTGCCTTTAGGGCTGAAAGCTCTGAGGAAGGACTGCAAGGGGGATTTAGGGGAGGTGCTAGAGGTGAAGCTCACACTCTTAGTTTATGCATTGCTTCTCAACCAATAATTCAAATGCTAGGGGGGAAATGCCATGTAAGAGGAACAGGAGCAAAAGAGCACACACGTAAGGAAAAAGTTTGTAGCCAAAATATGACCGCACCTGAGGTTGGTTACCATAAATACCAGGAGTATTAGGACACTGTTTGGAAGGAGAGACTGACAAACCATCAGAGTGCTCAAGGTCAATGTAATCCTCCGGGAAACTAGGCTGAAAAAATTTAAAAACATGGAGACATGCAGGGAAAAGGTCTGCTGACATATTTATGACTAGTTGAATCCTAAGCACCTATGAATTGCTTATTCACAAACAAGTACTATAACATTTGCTGACCGTCCCAACACGATGATTCTCCTTAGCAAAGTGACCAAGTTAGTAAATATTTTTATTCAGGAGTGGTTACATTAGGAGAAAAACCTTGCTTTAAAATTAGATGGGGCATGTCTGTTCATTTCTATTGCCCATTTTTTAATTGGGTTTTTTGTCTTCCTGGAGTGGAGTCGTATGAGTTCTTTGTATATTTTGGAGATCAGACCCTTGTCTGAGGTATCATTGGCAAATATGTTTTCCCATACGGTTGGTTCTCTTTTTATTTTAATACTATTTTCTTTAGCCCCACAGAAGCTCTTTATTTTGATTTACACAATGGAATTCTACGCAGCAGAGAGGAAGAAGGAGCTTATACCCTTTGCAACAGCATGGATGGAACTGGAGAGCATTATGCTAAGTGAAGTAAGCCAGGCAGTGAGGGACAAATACCATATGATCTCACCTTTAACAGGATCATAACCAACAAAAGCAGAAAGCAAGCAAAACATAACCAGAGACACTGAAA